>BDCZ01000104.1:120670-152354 GCA_001662365.1 Chlamydomonas applanata
TGCAGGTGCATGCAGGGGGCATAAACTTCCATGTGGCCGGCTGTGTGCCCTACTCCCCAATCCTGCTGCCGGCCTGGTGTGGCAACCCAGCACAGAGGCCCCAGACTGAGGAGAAGGCTCGCTTGTCATGCCCATCCACGTGTGGTCAGCTGGACGCGCCGGCCATTCCCAATGCACCCTACTACGGCATGTGGCTCTTGCAGCGTGCACTGCGAGGAAGTGGGAGGCCAGGAGAGGAGGGTGTGGGGGACAGGGGCGGGCGTGAGGAGAAGGGCGGGGCAGGGAAGGGCGGGGCAGATGAGGATGGGGATGGGGGCCAGCCAGGGGCCCAAATCCGGCTGCTGGGGCGTGGAGCGGTACCATTCAGCTCCCATTCCAAAGTGAAAGTGTATGCTTTGACCAGCGAGGAGCACGGGCTGCGTGTCCTGCTGCTGAACAAGGCGCCCAGTGGTGGGGTCAACCCAGTGAAGGTTGCTATCGTTGGAGGTGAGCCCATGAGTCTGATCCATATCAGATTAGAATCTTGCCTGAGGTCTTGCGTATGCATGCTGTGTGCACATCTTGCCTACATATCTTGCGTACACACGCGCCAGGAGGTAACATGCTGCATTCCTTGGCAAGGAGCCCGAGCAGTATCATAGAATAGGATCTTGTTCGAGAACTTGCAATACATATTGCGTGAATATGTGCCAAGGGATCAGCTACATTGCTGTGGCACAACACTGCCGGCTGCACCGCAAGTGGCCTGCCCTGAGGCATGGCATGGCTTGTCTCACTGCAGAAGGTCGAGGTACAGGTGCTTTTAATAATAATAGTAATAATAACACGGCGTACAGGTGCTGCAATTCCCTAATGCCTGAGATGACCAGCAACTTCCCCCATGTATGGTTTGCAACGGTTTATTGCTCCCCGGACGCCTGCCGCAGGTGGCAAGGCATCACGGCTCATGGCAGCCGGCAAGCTCACACGCCTGATCGGGTCCAAGACTGCAGGCCTCGCCTCCAAAATGTCAGACATACAGCTGGGGGGCCAGACAGTGGATGCAGCCACAGGGGAAGTTAAAGGGAAGGAGGAGGTTGAGGAGGTGGTGGTGGAGGCAGGGGGCGGGGATGAAACCGCATCATTCACAGTGCCTATGCCCCCAGCGAGTGCAGCTCTGTTGGAGGTTTCTTGGGCGGAAACGTGACTCAACTTGTCAAAACATGCAAGCAAGTGGGTGAGGTGGTCATTGCGTGCACACATGTTGCAATCCGTGTTGTACTGTGAACTGCCAGACGATTCTTTTGTATCAACACCTGAACCAAGTTCTGTCAGGTTGCAGCACAGCGATATGAGTTGTGCACCACCATGGGGCATCCATGACAAATGATGATGGCCGAAAGCCTGGCCGAAATGCGAAAGCCACCATGCCTTTCAGTGCACATAAGACAGCTCCAGAACCAGGCCCCATGCATGCTGAACCACTAGCCCACACCTCTGGTTGCTGCGGGATGGTGCAACAAGTGCTTGGGAGCGACTTGACATGCAACGAATCTGTCAGCTGTAGGTCTGCAGCTCTGAACAGTACACTGGGTCTAAGGTGTGCCTTTATACATTCCAAAGCTTCCCCCTACAGTCACACCAGATGTGGGACGCACCCAGCGAGCTCTCACTCTCAACTACTTGATCAGTAATTCTCAGCACCTCTCCATCACTCACGTAACTTCCCAGGCTTCCATCTTGCATCTTGAGCCTGCAACAGCCTTGCACAGTCATACCTGCACTACAGCCTCCCCCGGCAAGAGGCTGAAGTCGCTCATGCTGCATGGCTGCCCTCAAAACTGACCATTGCGAATCTGGCGGTCAATCTGGTCCGCATCCAGTTGGCCTGGTAGCCGTTGCACCCCTGGGTTGAAGATTGAATATGCGCTGGCCTCGCCCTGCGGGCAGTACAACAGCAGTACCATCAGTACATTAGCAGCAGGACAGCAGTACGGCATGTGAGAAAGCGCACGGTGGAACGCGGCACAGCAGGTGCATGAAGGTCCACTGCGCCGCTGCATGCGACACTGTTGGTGGCCTGCTCCCCTTCAGTTGACCAGCGCCACTGAGGTGCAGAGTGCTGCTTTGTGTGGCAACGTGCACCTAAACCATGAATTACTCAACCCTGAGCTACTCATCTCCGAATCCAAAAGCGGAGGTGCAGTGAGCCTGCAACTCACCTCGCGCTTCCTGCCCAAGTTCCTGAAGATAGCCACAACCATGGCCAGGAGGATGAATACAGGCCCGAAGCCCAACCTGGAGGCAATTGTGCAGCCAAACAGAAAGGCAACAAAGAGCACGAGGCGCAGAGGCCGCAGCACCACCAGCCACTCCACCACCCAGGCTGCCACGCCACGCTTGCGGAGGACCTCGATGATCTGCAAGCAAGATTGAGGAAAAGACATGGAGCGTGCACACAGCTGCGGGTGGAGATGCTTGCCATGGGCCCACACTGAAGGCCTTCGTCTTGCCGCTGCCGTTTTTCCGTGCATTTGATGGGCATGGGTTTCGTCACCATTCGCCTGCATACCCGCTTCCAACGCGCTTGCAAGCATGCCATGTGTGCAATCGCAATGGCAGCCAGGCGCACCCAAACCTACTAACCTGGGTGTGCAGTCTGTGCATGGCAGCAGCTGACAGCCAGCCCTACCAGCCCTACCAACCCTGCCAGGCCTACCTTGTGCTCCCACTTCCCAGCCCCAGGGGGCAGCTGAGCAGGCTCATCCTCTTCCTCTTCCTCTTCATTATCCATTCCTCTGCTGCCGCTGCGTGCTGCGATGGCTGCTCGTACAAGGCTGGCTGATGGTGCCTTGCGGTTTGGTACGACCAGCATGGAGTCGCCTTCTGAGAGTTTGACCACCACTTCTGGTGAATCAAGCGTGCTACCTTTGTGCACCATCTTGAATGTAGCTGCTGGGCGCCCCACTGCCGCTGCCACTGCCTCTTGTAGTGCGGCGACCTGCAGCACAGGGCAGCATGTGCAATATGGTAGCATAGAAGCACAGATTATGGGCGTGCATGCATTGCCAGGGTGGGCGCATTGCATCTGGCAGCTACCATGCCCTGCTGCAGCTGCTTCTGTACGGCCGAAGCCCTGGGGAAAAGAAACAGTACGCACACTGCAGCTGCGTGCCATGACTTTGCATGCTGATAACAATGCATGGGTGGTCAACTGACGCACACCATGTCCCATCATGATCTGCATGCATGGTGTCTCACCGTGGGGGAAGCTTCCGCTTCGAGCTCCACACGGACGCCACCTATAAGCTGCGCACAGACCTTCACCATTCTCGTATGATAATATCACCGACTACTAGGGTTGACGTTTGTGCACATCTCATTTGCCACTACATCCTAGTGTTACTTTCGCAGGGTCGCCAACAAACTCGTGAACTGAGTCTGCAACCGTGAACTGAAAACACAGGTATTAAAGTGAGCTGTGACCTAACACTCGATACGGCGCTGGTACTGCCGGCCCGTACCAGCTTTGAGAACAAGAGTGCAATGCAGCCCTTCCATGCACCTCCAGCTTATATTTGAAGCCATCCGCCGTGACCTTATACATTACAGTTTATGACCAAGGTGTGGCCACCCACGCCTTGCACACTTGCTCCATACACTGCAGCCGGAGAGCGCACACTGATATATTACATATGCATGATTGGATTGCATGCTCTGCAGATGTATCACTTTCATTCCGTAGTTTGGCCCTGTGCCGGCTGCGGTCATAAGCAGGCACCGACCCACCTCGCTCACACACCTCACTCATACTGCCACAAACGCAAGCCAGCTGATCACCTTAGCCTTGTTCACTGAAGCGGGCCCCAGGTTACGTTTGCGTTCCCAGCGACAAACATGTTGCATGAATCACTGATCCTTGATACCAGTCAAATACCGGTCAAATATGGTACCAGTCAAATGCTAGTAAAAACGCACGAGGCTGGATCACCGCAGGTTGGGCGCAACCTCCAGGACAGCCCCCAGCATTGCTGCCCCTAGTGCAGCAGCACGTTGTGGGCTCCACCCAACGCCAGGCTCTGGGTGGTCAGCGGTGTCCTGCAGGTGCATGATGATTAAGTACACGTGATACGGCTGACAAATACCAACAACGCACAAGTAGCCGGACCTGCAGTTCCACGGATACTGTGACTAGTACCGTGCCAAAACTGGCGTATATAGTTCAATGAGGTCTCTGCCTTTGGTTGCAAAGGCGACCAAAATGAGCCAGGCTTGTCAAGCAGCCCCCCCCCCTCCCCCCAGGGCGACAGCTGCCGTGGCATGCTCAAACATGTGTCACACTAGGACTGTCGAAGTCACACAAGTCGTACGGTGAACAGCGTTGACACTTGACCATGTGTCCACAAAGGCAGCTGCATGCTGGCAGCAGTAAAGCCAGCGCACTTTGAACGGCATCTCCAGGGTGAGTGACAGGCAGTTGAAGCGCTGCCCGATCTGCTTGGAGCACAGCACCAGGTTGGCCTGTCGTGGGGCATCTGTGGGGTAGCCATGTGTGACCTGTGTGTGCCGTGTCACCAAAAGGCCAACAAAATCACTGCCCGCGCATTTCCAGTTTCACACTGGTGTTGGCCTGTCCTGTTGTTTACTTAATAGCATGCCGTATTAGCAGCTCACCCTACGCTCTCCTCACTTGTGACCTAAGCTTGCCGGCAGCCCGCCAGTCAAGGTGCAACGCCCTGCTGAGCCATAAACTGTGCGTGATCAGTAATTCACAGACGTGATCCACACAAACACCTGCGTGCTGGAGCCCGTCAGCAACGGAGGGTGATCAACAGAGGGCCCCTGGAAGACACAACAGCCTCCTCACCTGGAAGTCAGGGGAGTGGCGCATGAACGCGGTCGTGAACGCATGCTGCAGCTGCTCCAGCCGGGCGTCCCATGCGGGGATGCCATTCAGGCCTGCCACGAAGCAGTACTGCAGCAGCCAGCGGTACAAAGCACTCGTACACGCGTGTCACGACACAACCGCAACCTCGGGCAGTACGGTTCCAGCATGTGGTAGCGGCAGCAGTACAGACATCGATGGGAACATCAGCAGCGAGTGCGTGTGCCCACATCCATATGCAGCCGGACGCACAGGCCGTACACTGCACGTGCACGAGCTGGCAGCTCAGACATGCATGCGGCAGTGTGGCATGCTGTCAAGCAGTGTGAGCACAAGCAAAGTGCGCACAGCCCTAAGACGTAAAACACGCCTCCCAATGCTGCACACAGAGCCCTGCACAGAGCCACCACCATAATGTATATACAGTATGTACTGGAGGGCCGGATGTGACGAAACAGCTGCGAAACAGTGTACGATCACATCCTGGATCATATCCAAGTTTCAATCTCATTGGGGCAGCTGCGCACCGGTAGCTCCTCATCGCCATGCACGTCCACAAGGAGGTCCACGCCTCGCGCGTCCATCTCGTTGCGAGCCGCAAACACCTCGGGCGCCGTTGCCGCATCAGGTGCCGCCCACGCCCTGCACACGCATGCAGCCCGCGCAGTGCATGCAATGCCGCTTAGCGCAGCGCGTGAGACACGCACAACACACACACAGTGCGCAGCGCAGTGCATGCCTGCGCCCCGGCTCCTGGGCCGTGTATGTTTCAATTTACGGCATGCACAGCACATTATGCACAGTGGCACAACGCAGCACAGTGCCTGCGCTCTGGGGCTTGTGTAGGCTCGGCCACAACCGGTCCCCAAAAGGATGCATTCGTCTGCCATTGCCTATGCCCACCACCCCTGCATCCCACTGCATCCTAACACATCAGCCGCAAGATAAGCAAGTCGGACAGCAGCCTAGCCTGTGCAATTGATGTGCACAGATGTGCACAGCCTTGACCTGCACCCACAAACCTGTTGAGGTTCACGCCTGCGGTGTTGGTGCGCAGATGGCCCCGAGCAGAGCCATCCGGGCACATGTTTGGGATCGCATACACGACAGCATGCTTGAGCACCGCGCGCGCAACACCGTCGCTGGGGTCAGTCAGACGCTCCAGCAGCCCCTCCATGAAGAATTCTGCCATCGTCTCGCCTGGCAGTACAGCGCGGTACAGGCAGTACATCAACTAAGAGAGCAGTACGGCGTCTTGTGGCACGGCGCCAAGGCGTGACCGAGAGGATGCAGGCAGGGCCAGCATCAATGTACAATACAATGTTGTCCAAGTTGCTATATGATGAGATCCCGTCAGTGCTGCAAGCTATCATGATCCAGTCATGTCCCTTGCACGTGCCCAGCTGCTCACCAGGGTGCTGCCGTGCGATGACCCACACCTTGCGCTTGTTGGGGCCGTCGTCCCCGATCTGTACCAACCACAACCGTCACGAGCAGCGCAGGACCCTGGCCTTGTCATCATTCTCATGAGCAGCCCAGCAGCTTGCAGTTGATCGGTGATAAACACCCATGATGATGCAAAAGGGCAGCCAGCACAGGAGGGTAGCCGACAGCACAGGATGTGGCTGACAATTTCAAGGTCCACAAGTTCACTGCTCCCCTAACCAGAAACAGTCCCTTCCTTACCTGCAGCATGTCCATGTCTCGCCCATCACACGTGTGACCAATGACCCTCAGCTTGACATTGGGCTTCATCTGTACGTGCAGCACGTGTGCAATACGTTCTGCCACTGCAAATCTTTCACCAGCAGGTGGTGCCTGGGCCGGCTAGGCATCAGACACGCAGCTGATGCACCCTGCAACTGTGCAGCATGGCACGGCCCTCCACAGCCTGCAGCCCACAACCAGGCCTGCATGGCAGTACGTACCTGCATGCGGTGCACCAGGCCTGCATGGCGTGTCATGGGGTAAGGAGCAAAGTACGCATAGTGCACCTGCGGGTGGCAACATTTGACCATGTTTGACCAGGGCAAGGCAGGGGCCACCTCCTCTCATGCCATCTGATGCCTGGAGCAAGCACTGACACAGCATGCAACTGCCAAACAGGGAAGAGGCCGCCAAAGCAGGATAAGAGGAGCTGGCATGGGCGCATAGGACATACCGCATCAGACGTGGGTGCATCATGGGTGATGGTGAGAGCTCCAGATGCCTCCTCATAAAACGTGGGCACTCGGAACCAGTTTGTCAGGTCATACGATGCGCATGCCTCGTATCCATGCCATGCGGGCGCATACGAGGCCTGTGCACAGGTGTGTGGCAGCAGGGCATGAGATGTTGTTCCTTGGCATCCAATCAGGACACGGTCCTGACACGGTAGCAGGTTTTCTAAAATATAATGACATAACACGGACAGATATTATTATTTATTATTATTAACACGGACAGATTATGGGGCAGATGATGCAATTTTGTGCCGCAGCCACATGCCTAGCTGCTGGCCAGTACCCATCATAGGCCATGCCTTGGATAATCCCATGCCGCTGTTTTTGTGGTGGGCCCCATGCAGTGCCCCACCTCTCCTGCGTTACCAATCGTCATCACTAGCCTCCTGCCCTTTGCCCCTGCCACACGGTAGCTAAACCACCTGTGAGAAGAATGAGATGCATGAATTCTGAGCATGCCATGCCATGCATGCATGCACCGCAGATCAACAGCCTACCATAGTGTAGCATGCAGTTTGCTGCCAAACACGCAGACTTCATCACACAAACCACATCAGTGGCCTGGACCCAGCAAACAAGCATTGCTGAGCTGGTGCGATCGTGTGCACTCACTGCATGTGTGCGCGCTTGTCTGTCTCGCAGTATGGGTCGGGGATGATCCGCAGAGACATCTCAACTTGTGCCCCTTGTGAAGGGCCCGAGATGGATTGCACGTTGATGTTGCCACCATCAAAGAGTGACGTCACACTGATGCCGCAGGCTCTGCAGCGTGCTGCACGCATTGTGACTGGCATGCCTGGCGCCATCCTGTTGGGCAGGAGAATCGAAGCACGCCCATGTTCGGGCGCATGTTCCGGGCATGCGCATGCTTGCACTTGCATGGCATGGATGTATGCAGTGCCGCCAGCATGCACAGTCCAAGGATGCGGCTGGTGTGCACATGAACGCAAATGCGTGCAACCAATGCCTGCAGCATATATACGCCCAAGCATGGCTCTGTGCAAGCTGTCAGAGCGCCAGTGCACCTGTGTCACAGCCTTACTTGTCAGCTGCTTTGCTGGGGGACACCACCACATCCAGGTCAGATGTAGAAGCCATTGTGGACGCCCTGAAGCCTTCTGGGGTTGCTCCTGTGACAAGGCCCCAGCGCTTGACCTTGGTAGCCCTGGCAGTGAAGGAGTACAGCTTGCAGCTTCGAAGCAGCATGAGGGCCCAGATCAACAGCGCGTCCCACGCGAGGAGAAACAGCTGCCAGGAAATGCCCACTTATAAACAATGAGGCCGCAGACGTGGACATGTGGCCCAGTGCGCGAGTGCCTGGCCAGTTCGCAAACGAGTTACGTGGAGCATTTCTTCGGCGCATCCGCAGTTGTTGATATAGCCCTAGCCCTTGAGGTGCACCTGCGACTCAGACGAGGGATTGGCCAATTGAGCTCGGTTCTGTCGCCTTCAACATGAACGCTTCTCTTATGGAGCGTCTATCTGCACATAAGATGGCCAGCTCTAGCTCAGTTGCACCCTCAGCAGGCAGGCCAGCCACCCCAGCTTTCCGTCGGGGAGGTGTCCGCCTGAACGTGATGACGCCAGCGCGCACTGAGAGCATTGCTAAGCCCAGCACCAAGCCTGCCCCACCCCAGCCTGTGGTGGCACCCCCAGCTGATGTGCTCACTGGCGCCGTTGCGCCTGTGAAGGCAGATATGGAGCAGATGAACACGAATCTGAAGAACGTCGTTGGCAATCGTCACCCAATGCTTATGGCAGCGGCAGAGCAAATTTTTGGGGCTGGTGGCAAGAAGCTGCGACCAGTCATCGTGTTTCTTGTGGCGCGGGCGACGGCAACGCTGATGGGCATGAGGTCAGTGCTTGCTGCGTTTGTGGCCGGGACTGAGCCATCCCACATGCATGTGGCTACATGCCACAAAAGTCCCCATGCTCGTGTGGCCCTCATGCAGCGACCTGAACGACAAGCACCGGAGGCTTGCGGAAATCACGGAGATGATCCACACCGCCAGTCTGGTGCATGATGACGTGCTGGACGAGTGCGCCATTCGTCGTGGTGCGTGGCTGGCTGGCACCTGGAGTGGCCCCTAGGGTTCCGCCTGTTTTTGATCTGACACGTCCGTCCCAGCCGACCTCAAAGCTCATCATTTACATAGCGCAACTGGCTTTTGTGTGGTGCGGGCTGGCCGCGTGCGACCCTCCTTCTCCTCCTTCTCCTCCAGCTTGCCCTTCTTGCCCTCCTGTGATGAGCGTTACCACGCAGTGTTTGCTAGGCAGATGTGTTTGGCAGATGTGCATGAGACAATAGAGGCAGTTGCCGGCATAGTACACTGTGTTCAAGTACACTCCAAGTGCACCCACCCGGTGTTGCATCATGCCGAGCGTACGCGGCATGACGCCACACCGGGTGGATGCACTTGGATGGGGTTGGGCTGCTGCTGGGGGTGGTGCAGCTGCTGCCGCCTCCACAGCTGCTGTGGGGTGGCGCCACTGGGGCACGTGTGAGCTGAGTCAGTGACAACAAGACCTACCAGTTTGGCTGTGTGTTTGAGGGTCACACATATTCTCTCTCTCTGACAGCCTGGGGAGCCCACCTGACACACCTCTGTGACACATGCTCGCACGCGCGCAGGCAAGGAGACGATCAACAGCATGTATGGCACTCGCGTTGCGGTGCTGGCTGGCGATTTCTTGTTCGCCCAGTCCTCCTGGTTCCTTGCAAACCTGGACAACTTGGAGGTGAGCGGCCTCCTCTACAGAACACCCTGCAACTGCAGCTCAACAGCTGAAACATGCAGTGAGCACTGCACTGGGCAGCTGCTCCGCAGCACTGCAGAGCGCGCTGTTGAGTGTGCTTGCACGGCTGATGTGTCCACTGCGCAACCAGCTGTTTTCTATCCCAGCAGCGACCACTGCATGGCCGTGGCATGGCTGTACTCACAATCCCTTGGCATGCGTGGGCCCACCCCTGGATGTCCTGTGTACCTGCACACTTCCACGTGCAGTGCGCAGTTGTGCAGTGCTGGCACTAGCAGCACCAGTGCTCCCAAGCCTTGCCTGCAGCAAGCCCGCAACGGCTTGTCCACCAACTGGCAACATGACCATGCTGTGGTTGGCAAGTAGTGCACCGCTGAACGCACGCATGCCCTCTGCCATTGCACCACGCCCACTGCACAGGTGATCAAGCTCATTTCCCAGGTCATTGCTGACTTCGCCAACGGTGAGATCAGCCAGGCTGCGTCACTCTTTGACACCGAGGTCACTCTGCAGCAGTACCTGGACAAGAGCTTCTACAAGACTGCATCCCTGATCGCTGCATCATGCCGGTCCGCAGCTGTCTTCTCTGACTCCCCTGTGGAGGTCAAGGAGGCCATGTATGGCTATGGCAAGCATCTGGGTCTGGCCTTCCAGGTGTGTGGCCACGCCTATGCTGTGTCCTGTGTGCTACCATACATCATACATCACTGCGTACTTTGTATGCCTGCTATGGTGCATGGATGCCTGCTTTCAGAGCCTGTGTGTGCATGCAGCCAGCCTACGCTTGTGCACAGTGTTGTGCGCGCTGCATGGGTGCATGGGTGCCTGCCTGCTTCGAGGGAGTTGCCGCCTTGCTTTCTCCTCTCACGTGTTGTCTTATCCTGCACCACTCTTCCTCACACTTCACCCAGGTGGTGGATGACATCCTGGACTTCACCCAGTCTACGGAGCAGCTTGGCAAGCCCCAGGGCCAGGACCTTGCAAGCGGCAACCTCACAGCGCCCATCATCTTCGCACTGCAGAACCCGGAGGTGGCGCCTGAGCTGCTCAGCATCATCGAGGTGTGTGTGTGTGTGTGTGCTTGTCTGTGCGCGCATGGGGCTTGCAGCCTCTCCACGGTGCCCTCTCCGAGGAGGGTGTGGGCAGCATGGTTGCTGGCGGAGGGGTGGATGTGAATGGTTATGGGTATGTTGGGGCCCAGCCGCAGGAGTGAGCCTGGCATCATGGATGGTATGCAGCAGTGCACTCCAATGATGAGGGCTGACAGGTGCTCCACCACCACGCTGACCCTGAGCCTTAGGCAACACGAGCCTGGCAACACGAGCTTGACCTGTACAAATGAGCTTGGCCATGAGCCTGGCCCTTAACATAGGCCTGGTGCACTCAATAGGTATGCTGATGCATATGCTCACGGGTGCACGCCGATGGCCAATTCTTGCGCGCAGAGTGAGTTTGTGGAGGAGGGGTCGCTGCAGCGCGCGCTGGCGCTGGTGGAGCAGGGCGGTGGCATCGCTGCTGCGCGCAAGCTGGCTCGCGAGGAGGCAGACACTGCGCTGCGCTGCCTGGAAGTCCTGGCAGACTGCCCGGCCAAGCGGTCCCTGCAGCTCATGGTGGACTATGTGCTGGAGCGCATCTACTAACTAGCTCTGTCAAGCAGGGCTGCGGTGAGGGAGCAGCTGTTTTGAAGGGGCAGTAGCGGCTGCTGAGCAGCTGCGTCAGCTGGTTTGACCAGTCAAAGTCAACGCCGTGGACACCCTCCTTGGTCAACGGACGCGGTTGGTGCTGTGGCTACGCCAGGCCGGTGTGGTCTGAGCTGTGTGGATGAGAGTGAGCGAGCTTGGCGCATGGTGTGGTGCCTACAGCATGGCATCACACGGGAGGTGCGGCATTCGTGATGGGCTGAGAGTAAGGGATGTGTGAGCGAGAGGGAGTGGCGGCTCGTGCGTCAGGCACGTGCGCCCGGTATGAGAGCAACTGCTGCTGAGTGTTATTTGATTTGAAGGGTTGTGGTCGAGAACAGGGTGGGCAGCTAGCAGAGTGAGATATGAGAGAGAGAAAGGGTGGCAACTGGCGGTGCGCATAGGATTGGCAATGAGGTGTTGCTCGGCAGTTTTGCGCGGTTGCAGCTGCGCCGCTGTTGGCGAGTAAGACGCTCTGACCCCTGCACTAACTAGTCGTGCCCAGGACAGGCGGGCTTGTTGATCAGTGATAATGCCATGCTGCCTTCGGCCACGCAGTGCTAGTTTTGGGGCACTGGAGGAAGGAGCGGCATTGGACGGCAGTTGGTCAGCTGCGTTCAGAGGGACCACCAGGCTTTGGAGTTTTGCCCAGCGCGCTTTGATTCGAGACATCTGGTGTTTGGGGCGAGCGGTCGACAGGAGTCAAGGCCACTGTTGGTTGACACAGGTGTCCTGTGGCTCGTTCATTATGTAGACTATGTGAGGCTGGAACTGATGGCTGCCTGCTGCTTGACTGTGGCTTCTTCTCAACAGAAAGGAAGCGGCTTCATTTCACTGGTTGGATTGTGGTGAAGGACGTGTACTGTGGGGCTGCAACAGCGCGCATGTGGTTTTGTCAAGGCACAAGTTAGGTGTGCTGTCAGTATTCTTGGCTGGCTGGCTGGTGGAAGGCGCTGTGTGTGGATATGGCTGTGCATACGTTGCCCTGGCTGTGCATCACCTGTATTGCACGTCCGTGTTCACTGCCCGTCTACTGCCTGTCATCAACATGTAAGAAGCACATTCATGCGTCCATTCGTAGTACGCCGTGCGCCTCGCTTCACCTGGGCAGCCCTATAACATGAATCAGCATGAATCATATTGTACTGTATTGGCGTATACGCGTGGACTGTAAAGCCACATCCAGGCCCTCCCTGCCATTTGCACGGCAGTACAAACCATGCCATCGCAGCAGTGGCATCCCCGATCAAACTGCCCCTGCTGCGTGGTGTTTTCTGTCCATCGCTCTCCCACACCTAAAATCCGGTCTCTGGTCCATAACAGACGTACGAGGTCTGCATCAATTGCACAACACATCCGGCACATCCAGCATGTCCACTTTGACCATTGCTGGCCCAGCACTCAGTGGTGTTTGACCACGTTAGGGCCTGCACGGCCGACCAGCGGCCCCCCACGCTGGACAGCCGCCAGCCTGGCCCCTTGGAATCCACCCACGTTGGGTGTAGCCGCGCCGCCAACGCCCAAGCTCCCATAGTTGGGGCCGTGGGAGGGGGAGTAAGAGTTGCGGCGGGCCCCGGCCGGAGGGGAGGTGCCATTGATAGGAGGGAGCCGGGGCTGTGGTGCAGTGGCTGCCATGTCAGCTGAAAGAGTGAAGCCATGCTGCAGGTGGCCATTCTCCATGGGGTACGTACCGTCCAATGAGATGGTGGTGATGGCGCCAAGGGGGACTGAGTGGAAGACGGATGAGTCAGGGGCCGAGGAGTGGAGCACTTGAGGGGGGGAGCGCAACATTCCCACATCCCCGTTGGATTGTCCGTTTGGGAGGCCTTGAGCCGCTGTGGGGCCGCGTTGCAGTAGCAGTGAGCGGACGAGGCCTTGGAGGGCCACCATGCCATCTACCACACCAGCCATGCCCCGCTTCAGCTCCGCGACATCCGCTGTGACGGCACGCAGCTGCTGTGACACCTCGCCCCCCACCTCCACCTTGATCTGGGTCAGCTGCGCCAGCAGCTCGCCCTTTAGTGCTGCCGCCGCTACTGCCGCCGACGAGCCCTCGGCCGCTACTGCCTGCCGCACCTGCTGTGACAGCCCTGACACCTCACCCGCCAGTGACCTGGCGGCCGCCGCCACGTCAGCACTGACCTCCCGTTTCAGGTTCCCAATGTCTGCCGACAGACCTGGGAAGCTGCTCGCCTGTGACGCCGCTACTGCTGTCACAGCCGCCTTGAGACCCGCCACCTCCTCACGCACCTCACTCAGCGCCCCCAGCTGTGACCCCAGCTGCTGCAGCGACTGTGACAACCACGATAGGTCGGGTGCTGCGGGCGCAGGTGCCGGCACCCCCCCGGCTCCGAAACCGCTCCCTCGCCCCGCCGCAGCTGCACCCGATGCACCGAGCCCTTGGTGCCCATCCATGGGGGCTGAAAATGCAGCTGACAACGCACCCACCTCCCCAGCAGACAACAGAGACACCCCTGACATGTCATGGCGAGCTCCGGCGGCCGAGTGTGGCGGAGGCCCTGGGTATCCGCCCAACCCTACACCGGTCACACTGGACATCATCGACATGGATTTGGTCATGGGGGGTGGTGCTGGCGGCGGCGCGACTTTGATCCGCTTGGCCAGCTGGCCCGCGAAATGGGCATAGTGCTCGTCCCGGTGCTGTACCGGCTTCAGCTGGAAGACCTTGCTCACATCGGGCGCCAGTGCCTTGAGCGCCTGGGCAGGTGGGTATGTGAGCATGTTACCGCTGGCATCACCCCAACGGGCGCCCTCCTTGACAACAACCACCACGGGCACGTCGTGCCGTGCGGCTGCCTCGAGCTCTGCCAGGCATCGAGGGGAGCTGAGCACGTTATCTGCATGGGAGGAGGGGGGAGAGGGGCGCAGAGTGCGTTGGTGGTTGTGGCTGTGAGGAGGTGTATGTGAGATTATGTACATGACCTCAAGATTTTAAAAGCTCAGCACAGTTGGTGATGGGTGGGTACAGTATGGTGGGGCACGCACACGAGCGGGCAAATAGTTTAGTTACGTTCTGCTTCAGGTGCAGTCAACCTTCACCCCTTCAGTCAATCCAAGGTCTGGTGGGCCCAAGAACTTGAATCCCACCCCAGATGCAAAGGCAAGCCGAAGGTGCTCTCTCTCACCTGTGAGGAGCAGCACCAGGTTCCTGCAGCGGGCCACCACTTGGTCAACATCACTTAAATCGTCACGGTATTCGTAATCCAGCAGGCAGCCAACACCTCGGAGGACCAACAACGTGTGCAGCGCGCGCGCGAAAGAGTGCGCGTCCTGCCTCTTGTAGCTCACCTGGGGGGGAGGGTGCAGATGGGGATGGTGTGGTCGGTGGCTAGAAATAGAGATCCCCAGTTGGTGGATGGAGATCGGGAAACCCTAGCGCGGTCTTAGTAGGCCAGGGTACAAGGGCAGGGAGCTGGTCCCCAGCCCATGCCCCGCCCATGCCCCCGCCCATCGCCCCCGCCCCCGCCCCTGGCCCCATCCCGCCCCCCAAAAATATTCACAGCCACGCTGATGCGCAGCCACCTCCCTCAGGACGCTCACCAGGACATCCACTGCCGGCTCCACCTTGCCCTCTGATGGCAACGGCTGGGAGAGGATGGGGAGCAGCGCCTCAGGCAGTGAGCCCTGCAAGCATCAGGCCGCAACAAGAGCTCGAAACCATGAAGTCAGGGGTTGTTGTGATCGGTTTGCAGGCTCCTGTGCTGGGAGTGCACTGCAATATGACCTGTGGCTGGTGCCCCCTGGACCGTAGAAGAACAGCATGGGTTCAGCCCGACACGGCGCCGGCACTGGCACGCAGTCATGAAACCACACACCCGCCGCACCAACCCCCCCCCTATCACTTCATCCCCCGCCAACCCCATCCCGCCCCGCATTGCTGAATAGAAATCCCATCGGATAAGCCTATACACCCCAGGCCCCACCTGTAGCGCCAGCTTAGCTGGAAGCTCTGGAAGCTCCCCCAACTGCAGCAAGGTGCCCCTTGCTGCGTCTGCGATACGCGCGTCCTCGGCAGTAGCGTACGGCCCGAGCGCGTCAGCAGCCCCAGCCGCCAGCAGGCCCGCCCTCAGGTCAGGCAGGCGCGCAAAGTTGAGGAGCGCGCGGCAGATGCGGAGCGCCGGTTCCGGAGCCGAGCCGTGCCGGTTTCGGAGCGCGTTCAGCAGCATGCCAGGGATCCGCTTCTCCGCAAGCTTGCGGGCCATGGGATCTGAACGGGCCAGGCACTGAACGGTCAGCGCGGCGGGCTCGAGCATGAATGGCCATGCCGAGGTTGAGGTGGAGATTACGAAATGGCCGTCTCGGCTAGCGTCCCGGACCACCCGTTCGAGGAGGCCTGGCATGTCAGCTTGCTCTAAAAGTACTGCGCCACGCTTGTTGCCTGCGTCCCCTTCCGCTGCCCCGTCGCTCACCACCAGGCCCAGCACGCATAGCGCGAGCAGCCGCCGCACCTGTGCCCCATGGGATGTGTGGTTTGAATTGAATTGATAGACACCTCAAACACCCGATTGATAAGGCATAGCAGATTTAAATCCTCAAAGCACAGAGGTCAAGGCACTCAGTACCCACACGCTGATTGCATCAATGCGCTTTCCAACAAATGGCCCAACTACCTACCCAACAAAGCAGCCCCTCTCCCCCTCCCCTCCCCACTCTCTCCGCCAAACAGCCCACCTAACCACCCACGACCCCCACACAGCCCCCACACAACGCCCACCTCAAAGTGCTGTATGTCGGTCGAGTTGGGTGAAGCTGTGCCCTCCGCCAGAACCTTCTCCATCAGGAACACCACGCCCTCCTGCTTCAGAGCCGAGTGCAGCGGCTCTGCTCGAGCCAGATTGAAGATGAGAGACACGAGGAGGTTGTCGCGGAGGTTCTCCCCGAGCATGCGCGCGAAGCGGGGCAGGGCGCCCAGGTCTCGGAGCCGGATGCGGGCGTCCGCCACATCACGCACCTGTGGTGTGACCATCACACGTGATGCGGGTGGCAGGTGGTCAGGGGGAGAGAGAGAGGGACAGTTACAAGGGGAACTGCCACCCACGGGAGGTGGGACTAGGATCAGGAGGGTGGCAGCACACAGGGGCAGGTGCCGCCCACCATGACAGGAGCATGCAACAAGGCACACAGCATAAGGCAAGGTGGGCAAGATGCCGCTCCACACAACGTGGTGTGACCACTACAATGAGGTCAGCGGGGTGGTCGGAGGGGTAGTCAGGGGGGAACTATAATAATAATAACACGGCGTGTCACAGATGTGTCTGAGGGGGGAGTATGACATGCAGATATGCGGGAGAAGTGCCACATACCAGCGTGCTGCGACTGTACTACTGCATGGTGCAAGGTATGACCTACGGGTATGACCTGAATGTGTGACCTAAACTACGCCTAAACTACAGCACTTCTAAAGCGGTATAGAAGCACACATAAATAGGAGGAGATGAGCACAAAGGCACCCACCATCTCCTTTACCAGCTCCAGCACTCCCGTCTCATGGTGCAGCATCGCATGCAGCAGCAGGTTTGGAGCGCTGGGCATCGATGAATGCCTTGAAGGTGTAGGGGGTGCAAGCAGTACCGCCAGCTCATGGGGGATTTCCCCCTCACCGCCTTCCCCACCATCCGCGCTGTCACGGCGTGCATCAGCTTCACGCTTTGCGACCTTGAGCGCGGCACGCTGCCCGTTGTAGTGTACCTCCATCTGCGGGTGGGTTGGTTGGGCGGTTTGGCGGTTGGTTGGTTGACGGGTGAGGAGATTCCGACCAGGGAGGGGGGTGGGCCACAGCAAAGGGTAGGAGGGAGCGAGGCGTGTTGGGTGCGGGCGTTGAAAGAAAAGGGCCATTGAGAGCCTGATGCAGCATGGCCTACCTCTGGCTGACCTCCACACCCCAAACCCTCTTGTAAACCCTCAACTCTCATACCTGTCGACAACTTAGGCCCAGAAACCCCAAACTGTAGCACTTGAGGGCCCCTAAGATATAGTGTTCTAAAGCACAATGGCCCAGTCCAACAATTCGACACGCACCTGCTGCAACAGCGCCTGCACCGTGCCATGCACAAACAGCGCGTCCATGTTGTGCCGGGACACAGGCGATGAGCCCACCATGGGCTTCAGCCCTGCCAGATCATGTACCAGCATCGTGGCTCGCTGCAGCCGCTCCAAAACCTCTGCCCGGGGGACCTCGACCCCAGAGGCCAGCTCTGCCGCTGCTACTGGGTCCTTTTTCTTGGGCAAGGTGAGGTGGCCGGGCGTGTGGGTCACCGGGCGAGGACGCTTCTCCGCCAGGAGCAGTGCGGTGATGCCGTCGGCCGCACGGCCCACCTGCGGTACAGGAGCAGTACACGTGCGGTACAGCCGTGGTACAGGTGGTGCCATATCTGACAACTGTGCACGGGGCCTGGTGGCGTCAAAGGCGCGGTGTACACTGCACGCTGGAGATCGCTCCCCCCCTGTGACCAGTGTGACCAGTGCGGCCTGGTATGACCAGTGTGTGACCGGCAAGTGTGTGACTGGTGTAACCAGTGTGATCTCACCAGTGTGACCAGGGCGCTGGACAAAGCGTACTGCTCCTCCTCAGGGGGAGGGGGCGGGCGGGACGGCGCATCGCCCCACTCTGACCGCGCATCGTCATCGGTAGATGCCGGGTCGTCATACCTGCCGTGAGCCATAGCCGCATCAGACAGCATTACTGCATAACTACCCAGTTCAACAAAGCATAGTTCAGTAGTATGCTCGTACTCTTGTACATGCCACGCAGCATATGAGATACGGCCCGGGCGTCCCTGCGCATGTGATCGCATGCCCTTTTGTACTGCTCACCTGATCATGGACAGCTTGTACAGCGCACGGCAGAACGCGCGGCACGCCTCCACATCACTGCTCAGCTGGCTGAGGAAGCTCGCCACCACTGGCTCCACTTGTGCTAGGGCCTCAGCCGCCTGGAATAGAAAGGGAGAAATTAAAAAGAGCGGCCACACGTCAGGAGGACACCAGCATCGAGGAATGAACGTGTCAGACAGGGAACGCGGGGCGGCACTGAAGGGACCAGACAATTCAGAGGCAGGCTCATAGAGGGGGACTACAAGTTGTGTAAGCTCGGGACCAGAGACAGGTCGGCGTTATGGCCCACACGTGACAAAGATAGAGCACGGGTTGGGCACACGTGCGTCCACTGCCTTCCCCTTCACGAGGGCCCCCTCTACTAAAGCTGCCGCTGCCTGTGCACCCGGGCAAAGACGGCTTCCACAAAGCCTATCCCTCTGGAGCTGCCTCTGGCTCTTCCATTCACCTGGGCTGGCGCGCCATCCGTCGCTGCCGGCACCGCCGTTGCGACGCACAGATCGAGCAGCAGCGCCGCTGCCGCGGCCGCTGTCGTGTGCACAGCACCGCCTTCTGCGCTCTCCCCCGGCCCGCCAAATGCCGAGCCGGCCAGTGCCACAGCACGCAGGCGTTGGGGGACGCCCTCTGCTTCTGCCGCCTCGGCAGCTGCCTGAGGCACGACCTCTGAGCCCTCCATGACCTACAGGGGGCAGTGTGGGCATGAACTCTCTGAACCAACGTCCTAACGGTGTACCCCCAGCCCCTGACCGCCCAAATCCAACGTCCCACCCACCCAACTAACCAACCAACCAACCAATCAGCCGCCCTAGCCATTCAACCAACCGCCCCACCCGCTCACCAGCAGCTTGCGCAGCGCGCTCAGCGCGGCCTCCTCGCGCGCTGACTCATGCTGAGCCGCCGCCGCGCGGTCCAACTGCTCAACCAACCGCGCAATCACCATGTGCAGCAGCCGGGGCACCTGGGCTGACAGGGCTGAGGGTAGCGATCCCTCAGGGGCTGCTGCCAACCGCTCCAGCATGCCACATGCCCCATCCACAACGCTGCGCCCCAGCTCTGCAAGGCCGCCCCCCTTGATTACCACAGCTGCTGCCCCTTCCTCATCCAGGCCAGTGCCAGTGGGCCGGGGGGCAGTGGGGGCGAGCATGAGGGCGACGGCCTCAAAGGCACCTGCCTCGGCCATTGAGCTG
The DNA here is from genome assembly GCA_001662365.1 of Chlamydomonas applanata. Taxonomy (NCBI): domain Eukaryota; kingdom Viridiplantae; phylum Chlorophyta; class Chlorophyceae; order Chlamydomonadales; family Chlamydomonadaceae; genus Chlamydomonas; species Chlamydomonas applanata. The sequence goes on from BDCZ01000104.1 coordinate 140,235, forward strand.
ATGCCTGGCTCGCATGGCTGGTTGCCGTCGTCCCAGCACAGCTCACGCATCTGTGCGCGGCCATGGACGGTAACGGACGGAGAACATCAGCCGGCAATTGGCAATAGCAAGGGAGTGCTCAGAGTGCATATCTGGACGGCCAAGTGCTACGCTGGTAGACTGAGCGGTCTGTAAAAGACGACAAGCAGTACACGAGCCGTGCCCTTTGCACCGCGAGGTATGCGACCTCGAGAACAACGCCTTGAACAAGAAAAGTAAGAAGAACAAGAGCTGGAACACGAGCTTGAACAACAGCTGAACCAACAACAGCCCAGTAGCCAAATGGCCGCATTGTAGCAACAGGTCACTGAAATATGTACAAGACAAACGCACCATGAGCAGCGCCACCTCCAGCTCACGCCGGTTGATGGGCGTGTGTGCGGCGCAGCCCTTGCGCACAAGCCCAGCCACCTGCTGTGCAGCTGCCTTAAAATGTGGTCCTAGCCCCAGCTCCTCCTTCTGAGACGCATCCAGGCACACCTGGGAAGGGTGGTGGTGTGTGTGGTGGTGGGAGGGGGACGAGGGGGGGTGGGGGGGGATTAAGGACTGGTATGGTGTATGGTACAGGGTGCAGGGATTGGGGTACCCCGGCTTGAGACGTCAGCCTTGGGTCCAAGATTTTAGGTTCTTGGGCGTATGGTTTAGAGCTGGCATCATGTGCCTCCCATGCACCGCTCGTGTACCCATGCGCACCTGCATGCGCTGGAGGAGGTACGTCACACCCTCTAATGTGTCCATGGTCACACTGGGGTCACTGTCATCCACCACACGTGGCAATAGCTCCACGATGGTACCCACAAGGCTACTGGCCTTCACAGCCTGCGGTTGGCGATTAGAATGAGGTTGAATCAAAACGCGGTTGGTTCCATTCAGTTGTTGGTGGTAGCAGCTGGTCGGGGGCGGCTGTGGCCGTGTGTGTGTGCCGAGTTGCCAACAGGTTTGGTGCTGGCACCGGCGCTGCTGCCCAAGACCTGCATCATACTGAACAGCTGCGTGCATCCTGACACGCTTCTGCAGCTGCTGCTCCAGTCGAGGTCACTGCTACCCAGCTGAACCGAGTTCCTCCTTGCCACAGGAACATGATGATGTACCCTTCCATCATGGCATCAGTAAAGCTCGCCCATGCAAGTGCACACATACAGGCGTCCATGCGCCATGATGAGCGTATCATGTAACCAGCACGCACGACAAATACCTGGAGCGCGTTCGCGTCCATTGTGCCAGCACTGCCAACCTCATACAGCATCCGGCGAGCAATGATGAGGGCCTTGAGTCTCACACGTTCACTCTTCGTGGCTCCCACCAGCTGGGCGACAGCTCCCATGCCGCCATCCTCCAACAGCACAGGCCTCACCTCACTTGCAGTGTCACGCTGCCACACGAGCTCGCCTGCATGGGCAGTTTGAGGGAGTGAATGAATGAGTGAGTGAGCAAAGTGTGGCGCAAGGAATGAGGGCGGCAGAAAGGAAGGCAGGGGCAGGAGGAGTGGGAGGCGGGGGAGGAGGGTGGGGGAGACTCGTGTAGGGTAGTTTTGCAGTGCATGCTGGGTGAATGAGTTCCGGACCGCTGTGCTGCCTCCTTGGGCCACACAGCTGGTCCTGTGGGTATCTAGCCTGCAGCTTCTTAGCCATATGCTAACGGCGTACCGCTGATTCTGGCTTGTCTGGGTTTGCAGGGGCGCGTGACGGGGCTGCACTGTCTGTGCTGTACAGGATCTCAAAGCAGTGCTGTGGCTGGAGGTGGCCAACAGAGTGGTATGCAATAGTGGCATGCAAGCGTGGCCATGCATGTCCCCTTAGAAAGTAGGTGCATGACAAGGCCGATTAGGCGACCAACCATGCAGATTCACGCCCCAAAATGTAGCATCGGCATGCTGGTGGTGCTCGCTTGCTCAGAGCCCGCAGCAGCACGTGAAGGGACCCACCCAGGGCGGCGCACGCAGCGAGCTGCACAGCTTCTCCGAGGCCGATGGTGATGGGCTCCGCCGCGAACCCTCGCACGCTGGCTTCCCCCTCATATTTATCGATGACTTCTGGGCCAAGAAAGCTGCTGATGTGGTTCAGCAGTCCCTGCTTCAGAAGCACGTCCATACAGTCCGAGACATCGTCGCTACGCTTTGTAGAGTACGTGAGCTCGTCAAGGCCCTCTTTAATGGCGGCCCCTTCTTGTGTATTCAACTTTCTCAATGTAGACAACAGCTTTTCGCTGGCGCGTCCCTCGAGCGGGCCTAAGTCCATGTTCGATTCCTTTCTAAGTGCACATGTCAGCGTGCCCGTGCACGCAGGCTCTACACGGGGCTCAATACTCAGCCTATGTGCAGCAGGGACCAGTGGGATGGCGCTGCGCACGCAGCCCAACGACCACAACCACCTTCGATGTACTTCCGCCAGTAATACCGTGCGCTTCTGGAGGCATTCAGCCTACAGCATTACACGCGTATAATACCAGTGAGGTTGCAGGGCGCGCCCAGCAGTACTATGTCCAGGTCATCAGATGCCAACACGTACACCAATTAGCAGGCGCATACAGACGTTCTCAGCTGCTCCGGACATTCTATGTGCGCGCATCCTGACACTGTGATCAGTACTGGGCATGCTGGCGGCCGTTCCAAGCGCGCACGCAACGGTAGTGTGCATGCCCGCGGCCGTCAGCGTCTTTCGCCGCAGTTCTTTGTGCACCGTAACAAAAGCGATAATCAACTGCATAACACGATCTATGCCGGTGCAGTTGAAACATCCACAGCAATGGGGGCGTGCAGCGTGCAGGTGGGGCTGTTTGTGGTCACAGCTGCTGCACACATCCTCTTGGCTTGCCCTGTGCTCAACCTTTGCTTTATGCTGTGTGCACGCGTCAGCACACCAACAGACTTGTGGGGTTTCCAATGTGCACAGGCATGTGCGGTCACTTCTGGAGAGTGGCCGAATCCAGAATGCCCTGCATGTAGTGCAGGTTCAGATCCAGGCATTGGAGCAATCCAAGCAGAGGTGCGGTGCACAGGGGCATCAGCTGCAGCATGACCTTTCCAGGTCGTAAGAACCCCTCATCCTGCTGTATGCAGCGAGTCATGCTCACAGTCCTGTTCAAAGGCCATGCATGTTACAGTCAAATACACCACCACCTTGCCGCATGGCTTATGCACATGCACCAAGACCACGTCTGCCTACCAACTCTGTTCAGTGCCATGTACCCCCTCCATCCACAGGCCGGCCCCTGCGCTCACTCAGCTACAGCGAGTGCTGAGCTCCTTGAGCTTGCTCACCACATGGAGGCAAGCAACCACAGGGCACCACCCTTTGGCAAACCACCACCTCACACCCCACCAGGGGCCGGGGTCCGTTCACCTTCCACCCGCAGCAGCCACCCAGTCATCATCCAACCTCGGGCCAAAGCAATCGGTTGCACACGCCCCGTCCACTTTTGCAGCCTACGCACCTGCACTTGCAGCACTGGGTTTCACTGGCAGCATCCTGACTGTTCGGCCTCCAGCACCAGGTACTGAGTGGATGGGCCAACCGGCACCGGCAGACCCAGCATTGGATGACCCCCTGTTCTATGCCCTGGAACATCAGCCGCCAGCTGCAGATGACCACAGGCTTCTAATGGGCATGGTCACACCCACAGCCGCAGGTACCCCAGCCAGCCCTGTGGCGCTTGCATCACAAGCTGCAGAGAGTAGAGCAGCCATGGGGGTGAAGGGTCAACTACCCCTGGCAGGTGTACTCAATACCACACCCAGCACCACTGCACTGGTTGCCAGCGATGCTGTGCTGCATGCCGGCGTTGCAGGTTACAATGGCGCAGTACCACTGCGTGCGCGCGTGCGCGGCTTCCGTTGTCTGTCAGACGCGGTACTGGCTGCGTCAGACGCGGACGTGATTGTACTGCTGCCCGGCACGCACCCCTCGGGCAGTACACAGAGCCTGCAGCACACAGGTGGCATTGAAGTGAACAAGAGGGTCATGATCGTTGGGGCTCCTGCACTGGAGCTGCTGCTAACCATCAGTCGGGGACCGGGCAGCAGCGGCAGCAGCAGTAACAGTGTTTGGCGTGGCGGCAGCAGCAGCAGCAGCAACAGCAGGAGCGGCGGCGGCAACGGGAGCAGCAGGAATGGAGACAGCGAGGCTGGCAGTAGCAGGGTCACCAGGCCCACTGGTCCACCTGCATGCCATTCCCAAGTGGTGCTTGACCACCGTGCCAACCATCCCCTGTTACGCCTCTCACACTCTTCCATGCTTCTGGGTGTGACCATTGACATGGTGGGCTTCCGCGAGGCGGTACGCATCGAGGGCCCACAGCCTGGCAGTACAGGCGGTACATGTGGCGGCCATGTACCGCATGTACCGCTGTTATTGGGATGCAGCATCGCGTGCAGCGGGGCAGATGGGGTGGTGGTCAAGGGAGCGATCAGCCCAGTTATGGACAGCTGCCTCATACACGGTCAGAGGTGTGGGCTGAGGGTACTGGGTCCACATGAAACAGCCACAACCAAGCCCCATTACACTCCTGCTGGTGGTCCTTCCCCGGGGCCATGCAAGCCTCACGGCACTCGCGTCCTCCATGGGGACGGGGCATGGCCCAGTGGGAAGGGTGCGGCCGCAGCCTGTGCGCGTTCTGTGATGTGCCGAGTGGCCGCTGCATTGGATCCCTTGGGCAAGGGTGCTGCAGGTGCATCGCACCCATGCGTCCGCATGGTGGGCTGCCACGTGCAGCAGTGCAAGGACGCAGGCATACATGCCGCAGGTGGGCACTCCCTCCGCTGCACTGCCTTTGAAATTCCTGGCAGTTTTATCGATATATAGAATGCATGCCTGGCAAGTTCCTGACATCTAACGTGCAGTCAGCAACATGGCATCGCAACAGGTTGCCTGGGGCTCAGGTCGTTCGTTATTATATGCGTGTACGCAGCTTTGTATGGCTTCCCACATTTATGCCACCCATTTGACATCGGACGTCACAGGTCACACGTCACACTGCTCTGCTCCGCACGTCACACATGTGGCGGTACAGGTTCCGCGGTACTGGCGATGGCGCACTGCTCAGTTACGAGCTGTGGGCAGGAGGGCATGCTGCTGACTGGCGCTACACGTGCGCACATCAGAGATGTGACAATGGAGAGCTGCCATGGGCCTGCGCTGCATGCAGCTGGTGATGCAACAGTGAGTGTTTGTGCTGGTTGCACGTTTGCGGGTTTTCATAGCAGTGTGGTGTTCCTCGGTGGTGTTCCATGTGCATTTGTTATTGTGGGGTGTGCATGGCTCTGAACGGAACCTGCATGCGCAGTACTGCAGACAACGAAGGCACACAGGCTCGTTCTCCTGCCCTGTTGGCGCGTGCACTGCTGCAGGTGGTGCTCCATGGCCTGTCTTCCCATGAAACTGGCGGAGGCGGAGGCGTTTGGGTTTGGGATCGTGCACGGGCCTGTGCTGTGGCCGCCACACCTGACGTGGCATGCACCACGTCAGTTGAGCCGGCAACAAAGAGCAGCAGCAGCAGCAGCTGCAGCAGTACAAGCGATGTACAGAAAAACAGCCAAACCAGCATTTGAGCGCAGGTGAAAGGCAACCTGTCCATCGATCAGCGCCCCGCGGTTGCGGTGGGCTACAGAACCCACCCCAGACTGCCACAGGCAGTGGCCTTTTGATGTGCGATCTGCATGGGCATGCCATGCTTGCGCAGCAGCCCTGTGAGCAGCAGCTGCTGCACATGGCGTAAGGCATGGGCGTGCATGCCTGCATGATGCTTTGTAGGGGAACGAGCTAGATGCTCTGGACGAAATGAAACGTGCCGGTTCAGAGCTGGCCAGTGCCTGAGTGGGGCACGTCAAGGTTACGGCAGTTCGAGGGCTGCTATGTAACATCACTGTATGCCGGGCGTGCCTCATGTATACCTGCCTCAGGGAAGATTAGCATATGGATGACCATGACTCCATACGGCAGCACAGCAGTCTCAAGGTTGCTCCAAATACAACATCCAGTCCCGTGCCAGTAAGCGAGGTCGCGCTTGTTGCCCGCCACTGCTGCGCCCCTGCATGCCCTGGGACACGACTGGTCATAACGCCAATGGCCACAGCCCCCCCATCCTGCTACAGTTGTCCACGTGATCTCTTCTCGCTTACCTCCACACCTCACACATCTATCATCCTGCCCACACAAGGTGTCCATCCACTCCTTCCACACTCGCGGCAGGCATCCATGCGCCATGATGGGCGTACGATGTAATCAACACACACACACTGCAGCTCACGTCACACTGTGCACACACATGTCACATGGCTTCACTTCTCATACCAGCAGTACTGGTGCAAGCAGAGTCCATGCTACCCTGCTCCTGCCACATTATCACTTTTTCTCTCCTCTCAGGACTTTCATGCGCAACCTTGTACTCTGTGGCTGCTGCTGCCCTCTCTCCACACGGTCCCTTCACACGTTGCGCTTCAGCGTGCGCTGCTTTGTGGCCACCTTGACAACCTTTTCCTCCACAGGCAACCCTTTGCGCCGCCGCACCTGCAAGAACAACACAGCACGAGCAGGACGTCGGCATTGCAGCTCATCCAACTAGGGCGGCAATACCTACCCTTTTGCACTGATACCAGCCTCTGGCATGGTTGGGATGGGAGCAGCACAGCTGCAAGCAAGTGGCTGGATGCAGCTGAGCCCTGGACTCCCAGATTATATATATAAATATACATATATATGATAAGCGGTAGGGGCAGCACTGCGCGGGGCAGGCGCTCAATGCGCCCAAGGTAGGAGGTCAAAAGGGGCCGAGTTGGGCTGAGTTGGGCTGAGCTGTGACACCCGCACCAAGCGCTCTCGGCGCTGCTGGACGGACTATGGACCCACCGCGGTGACGAGGTTGCGTGCGAGGTTGGGTGCGTTGGCACTGCCGCCCTCACCATGCTCCTCACGCTCCTCCTCAGTGGTTGGCACAAAGAAGGGGTCCACCTGTGAGCACAGCCACAGCCACAGCACCCCACACACGCACACAATGAGCAGTATGAATCATCCTACTGTACTTGTCTAGCATCATCTAGCACATTCTAGCATGATTCTAGCGTATCCTGTACAGTACTTCTGATGCTCCTCTTCTTACTATCTGTATGGGGAGCAGCCTCCCAGAGCAGCAACTGCCTTGCAACGACTGGTTCATATATTATCTAGTACACATCACACTTTGTGTCAAGCCGCGGCAGCCACACCTGCAGCCGTTCCCAGTGGCTCAGCAGGAGTGACGCAGACGCCGCGCCCGAGCTGCGCCGCCTCATCTCATCCGCCAGCCCGAAAGCGGCTTCCACCGGCAAGTATGCGTGCACGACAAACACGTCCGCGCCCTCCCGCATCTCCTCGCGAAGGATTCGTGCGCGGCGGCGGCCCAGCACCGCGTACGTGCCGCTCAGCGCCTCTGCACTCGCTTGCACCTGGGGAGCATGGGCGATGCCAAAGGGATGCAGACGGTAAACGTGAGCAATGCACCTGGGCGAGGGGGCATATATATACATACACATACTCATACATACACACAGAGGGTCCACACCGAAGCGTCATGCTTGTGCCCAGAGTGCACATTATCCCTGCAAACGTGTGGGGCTTGAGTGCAGAGATTGCCATTCAGTTGGAGTCCTCAGGGGTTGGGCCACACACGCACAACCCATCCATGCGCCATGATGGGCACACGATGTAACCAACACACACACAAGGGCCACACAAGGGCCACCTGGACATGACGCAGTAACAGCAGACCAACAAACCGCCGCCACCACAGCAACTGTACTGCGGCCGTTGGTACTCTACTACCCCTGCTTCTGCTGTACTGCAAGTGTACTGCAGCTGTAGTGCCAGTGTACCGCCGCCCCTCACCCACCTGGCACAGGTACATGGCCTCCACCAGACGGGGGTCAGCTTCCAGGACTGCACGCTTGCAAGCAGCAGCCACTGCCGTCATGACCTGCCCCGAGAACGGCCCGTAAACCTCCTCCTGCATGTCCAGTACCGCCTGTACTGCCTCTGTACCGCTGCTGGCCGGCAGTACAAGCCTCGCCTCCACCTCAAAAGCCACGCCCCACATGGGCTCCTCACACAACGGGCCTGCTGAGGTGGCCAGGTTGAAGCCAGCCACCACACCAGACGCCAGCATGCTCTGCACCTGCTCCAGCCCTGGCAGGGTGGTTTCTGTACTGCCAGCGGTTTCTGATGTACTGCCCGAGACACCGAGCACGCGGGCTGCCAGGGGGGTGCCGAGCTTGACCTCCAACAGCTGTGGGGTCAGGACTATTGTGGGCCCATTGCTGTCCACCCCTGTGTCTGAAGGACCACCGATCACAGCAGCTGTGTCATTCGGGTTGCCCCCATGCGCCCCAGCCTTGCCCGCCCTGACCACCAGGGTTTGGGATACCTCAAACAGACTCCCAGACACATGGCTATTGCTGCCGCCAGGCGCTGCACCAGCATGCTGCGCTGGCGTGCCAGCTGCTCCAGCATGCACATGCGCAAGGGGGGAGGCCAGCAGCAGGTTTGGCCCACAGCCCCTAGGCCCCATGAGCCAGGCGCGCTCTAAGAGTGATGCGAGTGAGGGCCCAGCCTCTGCCACGATCGACGCCACCTGTGCACGCATGGACTCCTCGGCATCTGCACCTGAAGCTGCACTCAGCCCCAGGCCCTGGCCCCCACCCTGTGTGTCCCCAGGCCCAGGCGATGGGGCACGCGCCCCACCAGCGGCCCGCTCCGCTGCTGACGCGTCCCTAGCCGCCCCTGCAGCCAGCAGACGCTTCATCGTCCCCGCATGGGAATCAAGGGCGGACGCAAGCGCCGCCGGCAGCGGCAGCGCGCGCACTCGGAAGAGGACGGAGCCGTTGGGTGTGGCTGCCTCCACCACGCGCGCAGGGCCACGGCTCCCAACCACTGCGCCACCGTCTGGCACCTCCCGGGCATGCCCCACGCTCTCTCGGAACGCGACCAGAGGCGGGGACACCTGGTTGGTGGCAATGAGCAGCAGTGGGGGCACCACGCGGCGGCGTCATTTGCAGTGCCATTTCCGGCTTAAATGATCAAGCTTATATCACCATGTATTGAAGATGTTCTAGATGTGCAAACTCAAACCAAGCTTTGCCTGGCTTTAACAAGCAGTTCCTCGAGTCCCTGAACCTGTACCGCAACACGCACCCACTCATGCTGGATGCGTGCCATGTAAACCGCTTCAACCAGACACACCATACCAGCTGGGTGTACAATGTTGTGCAATGTTCAGCACAGGTGCGGTACCAGACACAAATCCTGGGATCGAAATGCACAAGAGACAAGCCAGCCTCACCTGTATATCCACACGGGCAAACCGCTCCCTCAGGTCCTTGACACACGTCTCCAGGTGCACCTCCCCAGCTGCACCAAGCACATGCTCGCCGCTCTCCAGCACGCTCACCTGCAGCCAGCCGCGTTTGACCACGGTTGGCTGTGTCTGACCTTGATTGACTGGGTAGTTTGATGTGGCCCACGGACCGGCACGCAGCCAGCAGGCCACAAGGACATGCAATCCCTGGATAGGTAGCTGCAAGCTGATGCTGTGCAATCCTGCAGCTCGGGTAGCACGCCCTTTCAGCGCCGTTCTTTCTTTCACGTTCCAACAGGCTGCAGCACAACGTCCTGGCCTGGGCCATTCAACTTCCAGCAGCACCCGTTCATGTCAGCGCACCCACCTCGACGAATGGGTCGGCGCGGTTGAGCAGGCGCAAGCCCTCCACCAACCGGGGTAGGTCTGCCGGGTTGGTCGGCTCAACAGCCACGCGTACAATGGGGGCCGCCTGCAGGGGAGAAAACGAGGCGACAGAAAAGGCTTGTTGAAAGGTAAGTTGACAGAAAGTTGGATGGCACACAAGCTCCATGGTCCTGTGGGTGCGGCGCATGCCAATGGCATCCAGCGCTGTTTCCCACTTGCTAAGGAAACTGGTGGAGGGGGCTTGTGGCAGCGGCTGGATCACCTGGAAGGTCATGGGTGCCAGAGGGCGCACAGCAGGGGAGGAGGAGAGGGTGGCAGACTTGAGGATTGTAGTCTCCAGGCCGCCGAGAGCCAGCACACAGCCAGCAGGCACAAACTGCGGCAGCAGACGTGTTGTCACACAAAAGGAGGAAGGTCAGACGGGAAGCGAGGAAAACGTATCAAATGACAGCAGGTGATTAGTCACGAGGCCAGGCAGCTGGCAAGCAGCAGGGTAGGCCCTGACCCCAGACAGGAGGTGCAAGCCTGCCTTCAGCAGCATGTGGCACATCATGTGTGATCCCAGATGCCAACTTGGAATTTGATCGGTCACATTCAGCCCCTCAAACTGTCAAAGTCAACCGCTCAGTCGAAATCAGCCAGTCAACCTGTCGAAGCCCCAGTCCAACGCACCGGCAGCCGTTCCAGCGTGCGCCCCATCATCATGTACAGCCCCCGGATGACGGCAGTCTGACGCTGGCCTGACGCGGGTTGTGCAGGGTTGTACGCGGCAGACAGGACATGCACCAACTGCCCGTCCCGCGCCACGCCGCTGTACACGCGGCCGAATGCCAGGAACACCTCATCTGTTGCATTTGCTGGCGCTGGATCTCCAGGCTGCCTGCAGGTCAGGCAGGGTTGAGCAGGCGGAGGCAAGGTTGAAGTGATACGTATGGGTTCAGGTTTGAGCGTTATGATTTCGGGTTCAGAGTGTCAGGTTCAAGGCCTAAGGTTCAGCCAAACAGCAGCAGCTCTGAAGCAGTCAAACCAGCTCTTTGCAGCCACATGAGCCTTGGTGCTTAGGAATGAAGCATCATACAGACCGGCAGGGCTCGTTCAGCCCTTCACAGGGTGCCCTCTTGGCCCCAACACCAAGCAGCTACTATTGATCTGACATGCATACAGCTACATATACGTGCTATACCATGCAGGGCTGTGCAGGGCTTTTCATCAATACATATACAGCCACCACGCACCTTGGCAGGGCTGAGAAGGGCACAGAGACCATCTTGGACACATACACCACCAGGGGTGCATCAGGACTGGCACTTGAGCTGGCAATGGAGGCCTCTGCATGCCTGCATGGCAGACAGGCAGCGAGGCTCCAAGTTTCATGTATGCTTCATATACGTTGAATCCAGGCAGGCACAAGCACATCTGTGCAGTGAACACAAAATATGCCAGCCTGCACGAGCCACGCAGCACATATGTATGTGAGCAATGGAGGGGCGCCAGCAGCAGAGGAAAGCGCCACATGCAGAGCAAGTACAGCATCATGAAGTATGCCACCAGGTTCCCAGCTCGGTGCCATAACATGGCATCTTTGAAGTCCAGTCCAGCTACACGCACTAGCATGTGGACATTCTAGTCAAGCCACGCGCACTTGAGTGCGGCGAGCGCGTCTGGAGGCAGCTCCGAAACCACGTCTTGGGGCAGATCCCCAGGCTTGCCCCCCAGCAGGCGTGGCACGCGCATGGGTGCAGCCGCAGGGGGGCTGGGCATGTGAGCCACAGCCATGGCAAGTACTGCTTCTGAGAGTGGGACCCATGCACGCATGACTGCCTGCAGCCACCGCATGTCGGGGAGGGTATATAGCACATACCTTGCTTGGATGCACCACAACAACATGTTTGGAAGTGCGTAAGCAAGAACATCTGGCACAGAGTACAATTCACAGGAGAACCAGGGGGTGTGCTGGCCTCAAAGGCGGTCCAAAGCAGGCACAACTGTGCTCACCCGCAGTGCCTGTTTAGGCTCTGGGTGCTCCAGTGCCTTTTGAGGCACTTGCTTGCCCAGGTTCCGGCTCTTGACAATTTGACCCAGTACCCCTACCACGTCTTCACCCTGGTCACACACGCTGTACGCCTGCAGGCAGCCAGTCAGACAGACAGACAGTGGGACGCCAGACAGACAGAAGGCAGCACGTGCATCAACTGGTTGCACAGCTGGTCCATCCACTTCAGACTACTTTTACAACTGGCCAATGCAGTTCAGACTGCACAATGCCACACTGTGATGGAGGGAGGTCCAGCCAGTCCCAAGGAGGCTAGCTGGAGCAACACCCCCCGGGCCCCTTCACCCCCCCCCCCCCCCCCCCCCCCCCCCGGGGGCCCA
>BDCZ01000105.1:0-14383 GCA_001662365.1 Chlamydomonas applanata
CGGAGAGGGGGAGGAGGGGGAGGCGGAGGAGCAGGAGGCGATGGCATCAGAGTACATGCGTGTAGATTGGGGGCAGGCAGCAGAGCTGGGGGCCGCTGGGGCGTTGAATGCAGCTGGGCGGCAAGGGGGGCAGCGGGCGGGGGCGGGGTCACAAGCGGCCATGGGTGCGCATGAGCTCATCCGTAGCTCAGCGGCTGCCCGGCAGTTGCTCAAGGCGGGGGAGGAGGAGGAGGGGGCGGTGGTTGGAGGGGGGGAGCAGGGGGAGGAGGGTGCAAGGGGCCAGAAACAGCAGCAGCAGCTGCAGCACGTGATGCTGCCCCTGATACCAAGACAGCTGGCCCGCCGAATCGCACGCTGCCGCGCGTACCAGGTGTGTGGACCGGGCCGCACGGCACATCCTTCCCTGGGTTCAAGCTCTGCGAAACGCCCATCCTGGTTCATGTGGGATACTGCCGTTCCTGGGGACCTTCTCAGTGGATAAGCCTCATTTGCACACCTGCTGGCGCTGACTAGTGTTGCTGCTGCTGCTGCGCGTAGGCCGGCCCCGACCCCGACGCACGCAACCACACTCTGGTGGAACCCAGCTCCAATATCACTGGCCGCATTTGGCGTGGAGAGGATGGCGCACTGCATGTGGTGGTGCGGTGAGCGGGTGGAGGGGCAGAGGTGCATGACAGCATGCCGCCCCGCCCCGGCCGTTCAGCTCCCTCCCCCTCCCCACCGACCATGCGGCCTGGCCTGTTCAACTCCTTGTCAAAGTTGTCCTCCGTGTGCGTGTGTGGCCTAGGTGTGGTAACTGGTGAGCTGCAATGCAGTGCAGTGCCATAGGTGCAGTGCACTGCCACCATGTAGTGAGGTGCCATACGTGGGGCATTTGGTCAGCAGGGTCTGGGCCAGCAAGGGACCTGTACCAAGTCACATGCCCATCCCTTACTCCTGCAATGAAAGAGCACAGAGCGCATCGGGGGCTGGGCGTTCTGTCCGTGTTCCCCAGCCCTTGCTTCCCAGTGGTGCCGGCCTGCCTGTGCCAGCCAGACCCCTCCCTCCAAGTGCATCCCCTGCAGCAATCATGATATTCGAAATCACTGCAGCTGCAGCAGCGGCGAACTGTACCCTACGCTGTCATTGCTGTGTGTACAGGCAGTGAACCCTGATCTGGCTTACACGCAACTAGGCGAGGTGCTAACTGCTAAGTGATGGTCATGGCAGCCTGACGCAGGTGACATGAAACCAGGAACCCAGTGGCAGGCCCGGGCAGCAGCCAAAGGCTCCTGGCCGTTTGCACCCAGCTTCCAGCTACCCCGGCCTCCCCCTAAGTCTTCATGGCCCAGCTGCCCGTATGTAATCGGAAGCTGCAGACAAGGCACGATGCTGGAACTCATGCAAGAAAGAGAACGGGGAAGGGGGCTACAACCGCGGTCGGACCGTGTTAGTTACACTGTCGGGGCTGCAAAGAACCTTCAGGTTGGCACTCATGCATCATGTTTGCAATGTCAGCACACCACATGCAGATGGGAGCATCACATGCACTACGAGTATGCGCTACGCCCCGCCAATGCTGTGTGGCACACGCAGCTGCACGCAGCCTGCAGTAGCCACTGATATGCTGCGCAGCCCAGTGCTGGCCAACAGCTTGTGTAACAAAACACAATGTAGCAACCGATGCCACTGATGATGCTATGAGCTCATCATCACAGGAAAGCCATCTTGCCAAATCCTCTGGTTGCCCCCCTCCCCCATGCTGCATTGGCTCTCTACAGGACCAGTACACTTGCGTAACTCACACCAGCCTGCCTGCCCTTCATGCGTACACACACCACCCTGCACAACCCTGTACCAAAATGGCACAAGGCACATGCACGTCACCCAGGGAGACAAAGAACATCAAGCCTGCACACACCACAGCCCATTCAGTAAGCAAGCGTTAGAGAACACAAGCGTAAGGGGGATGTGTTTGGGCTGGTCAGCACAACACCTGCAGCCCCCTCATCCCCCGGTGGTCTTGCCAACACACACTCCCGCCACCAACAGCTACTCACCAACAGCTATCCACCAACAGCTAGCACATGCAGGTATGAAGAAGGAGGCTTCTATACCAGCTGCCAATGGCCACCCTCTGTCCCTGCCGCTACTCACAGCACCCTGCGCCTGGATCCACAGCATCGCTTGATGGGGAACCACTGCAGCACCGCAACAGATCGGCTCCTCAGTACTTCCCTGCTTTGCAAACAATCATGTCAAAGGCAGGTGCTCCATCCACCCCTCCACTGCCTTTCCTCCTCTGGTCAGTTGCCAGTTCACGGCTCCTTCTCCACTGCGCCATCCATCCCTTCTCGGCTTCCCTTCTACTTCTTCTTGCCCTTCTTCGCAGCAGCCCCGCCCGCCTCGCCCGCCTTGCGCTTGCCCCCGGCCTTGGCGCCTGAATCATCCGAGTCGTCCGCACCAGCAGCGGCAGGGGCAGCTGCCTCCTCGCCCACACTGCTCTCCCACACAGGTGTCTTCTCCACCTGGGCAAGTGCAGCAGAGAAACGCACACACCCGTCAGCATCTTGCAGACAAAGGGCCAGGCAGGAGCCTGGGCAGAAGGTGCCGCAAAACCAAGCCGGCGACACACACGTACTGCACACAATGGGCAGCAGCTTTGCACGGCCTGTGCTTCAAATATGTGCCCAAGAGCAAGCCTGCCGTGCCCCAGCCGACACATCCCACGGCATCACACGTGTTCTGGGCACACACGCTTCAGGAGCTGCTAGCTGGCGACCGCTGGCACCTCCGGAGCAGGAGTGCAGGCGCACGTTTGGCTGCAGGCCTGGTCGAAACAACAAGTCATAACAACTAGAAAGCCCATGCCTGCACTGCCCAAACAAAGCATATAGCTGACAGACAAGGTAAGACTAGATAGAATGTGCAGGGGCCGCACCTGGGGCCCGTCCTTCACGAGGAAGAGTGAGAAGCCGACGCCCGCGGCCACCTGGTGCGCATGCACACCCTCCAGCGCATCACACTTGGCAGCGTTGGCCGAGCTCTTCTTGCCCTGCACATGACCGGGTGGCACACACCCCGTGTGGGCAGTACAGCACAGGTGGTGTCAGGAGCAAGGAGCACAGAGAAGCCGGTGTCAGGAGCAGGGATGTGTGTGGGCAGCACGTCCAAGAGAACAAGGCCCTGGCGCGGTGTGTGCCAGACAGGGCTCGTGGCCGCACCAGGGCATGCCTCACACAGGGAGTGCCAGCCCCTGGCACCCCATGTACCACAAACCCCCAGGTCCCCACACCCGTCTCATGTTGGCCGTCCCTGTCTCATTCAGCGAAAGCCTCCTCCATGCAACCCCCCAGCAGCCCAGTTGCTTGCCGCTTTGAGAGCATCAACTACTAAATATCAATACATAGGAAGTATTGCAAGTAAGCAAGGTAGTACTGCACAGGCCCTGTCAGAGTCCTCACGTGTGCGCCATAGCCCAGCTCCCCATTGGTGGCAGCACCCCATGTGATGACTGACTGGTCGGCCGCGATGACAAAGTGGTTTGGGCCGCACGCAATTGAGCGCACGTTCCAGCCTGGGGTTGCAGAGGTGAGGGGGAAAGCAAGGGAGGTGCAATCAGCATTGATTTTTTACTGGATATTTTACTGGATTTTTCACTTTACTCACTTATTTATACGTTCCAGCTTGGGGGCCGGGGGCAGAGGTGAAGGGGAAACAAGGGAGGCGCAGCAAGCATTCTTGCAACTTAAAGGACGATATAAGTAGTTACTTTTACTTTTTGATGTTATTTAAGGAAGGGCACATCATAATGGCACACCTTGATTGGATGCAACACAGCATTAGTACCGTAGCTGAGTCCCTTTGTCTAGGCGCAGCACAGCATGCATGTTGCACAAGCCCTGGACCGCCCCTTGCGCTGCTAGACTTCTCAGCCTCGATCACAAACCCTGGTAAAATGCGCGCACCTGTCATGTTCTGATCAGGCACCGGGTACATCTGGCTGTCGCCGTTCGTCTTGAGCTTGCCCCAGCTGTACAGCTGCTGTACCGCCCCACCGATGAGGCCGGTGCAAAAAGTGGCAGTGTTGGAGGCGGCGAGGACGGCGTTGGGGGGCACGGTGGTGCGGCCCTTGGACATGTCCTCAACCTGGTGCAGGGAGAGGTACGGAAGAAGATACAGAGCTGAGAATAGAGGAAGAGAATAAAACAAGAGGCACATCTCTGGACGGATCTACAGACTGGGTCAGGACGAGGCACGGAACTTATTGAGTTGAAAAGCGCTGAGAACATAGGAGGGTAACCACTCCGGTATATACAGTGTATGACAATATATGACGGTATCCTGTAACGGCAAGCCCAACCTCCCACCACCACTCCGCAAACCCACCCCACCCACCCGCACCAACCCCGGCCCCCTCGCTCCCCCAATGTGCCCAGGCCGCGTGCGCAGCCGAGTGCGCCCATGCCGCCGCACACGCCCAAGCAACTGCCACAGCACACGTCACACCTTGCGCGGCGCCAGCTCATCCTGCTGCACTCTGTGGCCCAGCCGGCCGTAGCCGCCGTTGCCCCATGTGTACGCACATCCCGCATCATCCACGGCGATCGCGTGGTTCTGGCCGCACGCCACGCCCTTGACCGTCGCGGCCGCCAGCGCGGGCACAAGCTTGGGGGAGGGCTGCGGCTCAAACACGATCGCGATGGACTGCGAGGGCAAGCGGTACAGGCGGTACAGAGGCAGTACAGAGTGAGCGGCTGGATGCTTGGCAGACACAGGAGCCCGCCCCCCCCGCACATGGCTACACCAACCATCGTGAGCATGGGGGGCCCGTGGATGGGCGCGCCCACCACCACACTCATCGAGCCGCTTGAGGAGAGCACTTCCAGTGAGCTCACCTGGCTATGGGTCAGACTACCAGCTGACCAGACAGACAGGCAGGCGGGCAGACAGACAGGTGGCCAGGCAGGCGTCTTCACAGGAGCGACAGACAGACCCAGTGCTGTGCGCGCGCACCGAGTCCTTGGCGTTGTACGAGTGGTCAGACCCGTCACCCAGCTGGCCGTACTGCGGGTTGCCTGCGCTGTACAGCTTGCCTCCGCCCGCGATCCACCTGAGAGGTTGAAATTTTTGAAAGGTGGTTGGAACTATGCAAAGCATGTGGCGCAAGACCTCACGCCCCACAAACTATTCGACATCATATGTCACATGATGTACATCACGCATCACACATGATTCACACATCACACTCAACCACACATATCATACATCACGCATCACACGCCAGTGACATCACACATGAGTGACGTCACACTTCAGCGGACGGCAGCACTCGCAGCACCCACATGGAGAAGTCAACACCGGCTGCAGCTGCAGTGCAGCGCTCCAGCAGCGACTTGACTGGCTTGGACTGCACGTCCTCATTGCCTTTGCCTGCCCCCTTCTTGATGGAGCCCATGCCCAGCTGGCCCTGTGTTTTGGGGGCCCAACGTGCCAGCACAGAGTGTCAGCTTCTGAGCGTTTTGAGATTTGAACTTGAGAAGGGTCAGGCTGAGGGTTCGAGGTGGGATGTTCAACCGGTGTAAGTGAAGTGGCCTGCCCTGCCCTGCCATGTGCCAGCACACACACCTACTAGGAGTATCACAACACCATCAGATCCTCCTCCCGACGAAAGCCCGTCCCCAGCCACGCTCTTCCCCCGAATCCTCACCCCCAACCCCACTCCATCCCTACCGACCCCTGGCATCATCCCAACATCGCCCCACCACCGTCTCAACGGACTCCCACCCCGCCGCACAGCCATGCACAGCACGCACAAGGCACGCACGCCAACATACACACGTCAAACAGGTCACACACCTGCTGGTTCAGCCCAAACGCAAACGCGTCACCCTCCTTGGTGAAGACAAGGCTGTGATGGCGGCCGCCTGCACCCCCAATCACAAACTTGCCCTTCAGGTCCTCCACCACTGTAGGCATGTTGCGGTTCACTTGGTCACCGTGGCCCAGCTGGCCCCTCTGCGGGTGGTGGTGGTGGTGGTAGGAGGCTTGCCGGTCAGCACGTACGTGAGAAATGGCTGACTGGTTGTATGGAGGATCGGCTGCATCAAGCAATCAACAGCTGCTCAACCCGGGCATCAGTGCCCCATTGCTACCTGCAACACCACAGCACTGCGCTGGTCCGCACGCCGCCACACTGCAACATCCCACAGCATCGCAGTACAGCACAGCGCAGATTACAGCAGAGCAGAGCAGCGCAGCGCAGAGCACAGCAGAGGAGAGCAGTGCAGCTTGCTCCACCACCTTCAGGTCTCACCTCGTTACGGCCCCAGGAGTACAGCCGCCCCTCGCTGTCTCCCGCTAGGCAGTGTACCGCCGCCGGGCCAGCCGCCACAAACATGATTTTGATGCCCTGCGGTCGGCAGAGTGTTGGGGCTGAAGCGCTGAACCGGCCAAGGTCCATGCGAACACACCGAGGCTGGTCACCACCGGTGAACATCTATATTGAAAAAGCCAATGCACAGTGCGCGTATGCCACATAAGGCCTGCATACGTGGCCCTTCCATGGCCTTTGCCTCCCCGCAGCCTCATGCAACGGCGCAACTCAGTGCCCATATGCTGCACTGCCACGACAGCTGCAAAAGGGCCTCACGTACCACCAGGTTTTTCAAGCGGTTGGGCTCTGGCAGGTTGGGATATCTCTGCTCGCGCTCGGCATCCTCCTGCAGGGCATCATAGTGCATCAGATGTGCAAGGGAGCATGGAGCAAAGGGACGTGATGGCTTGATGCCATGCGTGGCAGCTGTGTCAGGCGAACCCATGGGAGCATGAACAGCTGCCGCATGGCGTGGTGCAGCTGGCGCCAGAGACCACAGCAATATGCGCGGAGAAGCCCGGGAGCAGTGTCGAGTATGTCAACAGCGCAAGCAAAAGCAGCGATCTGATCGGGCATTGACGGGACCGATCAATACCTTGGCGTTGTCCTTGCTCTTGCCCTTGGCAACATTCTTTGCGATGGACCGCCCCAGCTGCGCCCAGTCTGTGACAGCAAGAAATCGACGAACCCAGGTTTTTGACGGCGTGTGAGCAGACATCTTGGTTATCAAGGTAAATCAGGCGCACGAGGCGAAGATCCCGTTGAACACTCGCCTGTGCCACCAGCGAAAAGCAGGGTACCACCCGTCCAGTCTTCAGCAGGTTTAGCCATTGTGCACAAGCGCTGTGAGGTGAATTGGCCAGGCTGTGCACGCTAGCTGCACACCAAGGTTTGACAAAATCATACGTTGGGTGTGACCCTCAACCATATGCTGCATATGGGTTTTTCCTATCAAGTTTCCTATCATCTCGCATGCCACTGCGTGCTTCGTTCTCATGATACGCTGCGCCTGGCTGACACCAGCTGTCGTTGATCACTTACTCGAGTCTTTTCAAACGCTCTCATATCCCATCTCATACCGCATGCAGCCCTGTTGACGACCATGGTGGCGGCTGCTTGTGCTGCTTGCGTTCCGGCAAGCCAGCACCCTCAGCCATCTACGCAGTGCTCACGTCACTGGATTTGATTGTCCATTCTGAGCGACCCTGCGCCCCTCGCAGCGCACATCCCATCCCGACCCAGTGATACCCCCCATCACAACTCGCTCGCATCGTGCTTGGACGCAGTAGCCCCGCCTGCCCCCGCCGGTGCAGTGCCGGCTGCCCCTGCATCTTCAGCCGCAAGGGCTGCCTCCACCCGCGCAGTGAACTCGGCTTGCTCTGTATCCAGGGCCGGCCACTCTGTGATGATGCGGCGTGCAGCGCTCAGCTTCGGCTCCTTTGTCTTTGGGTTGTTGCACAGGTCGATCGTCTTGGCCTGTGCAGGGCAGGTTCCAGGCAAGGTAGGCCATCGGCAGGACAGCAAGTCAGAGGCAGCTGGAGACCAGGTAGACCGCATCGCATCGTACTGCTCTGTAATTGTACCACGCTGCATTTGTAACCCTCTACGTGATGTACCGCGCTTCAGTTGTACTGTGCCACACAGCATGCTGCTGGGCTGTACCGCACACAGCACCGGCTAACTCGCCCATGCGCTCCTGATCCCCACAACAAGCTGGCAAGCAGAATAGCTGCACACCATTGCTTCCGCCCCTCAGCCTGGCAAGCCCACAGCAGCATGGCTGGCGCAGCAAGTTATGTGGCGGTGCAGGACTGGAGCAGCATAACAGGACGTCAGGAGAGTATCCCTGCTGCCGCTGCCGCCCCCCTGCTGCTGTCTTTGCCACCCCCCAGGGAAGGCCAGGGAAAACGTTTCCCAACCTCCTCTCCACACGGCGCACCTTGGCCTTGGTCGCCGTGCCACACCATGACTCGCACCACAGCCACTGCTGTGGCAGCGAAAAGATGGGGATCTGGTGCTGTGCGTAGTTGGGCAGGTCCTGGTCCAGGTTGGCCAGGGAGTTGGGGTCCTTGGACAGCTGGTCATAGATGACGCTGCGGCGGTTGGCGGTTGGTAATCGACAGTTGGTTGATCACTTAGTTGATTGGTTGTGAATTGGTTGGCCATTACTGGCGGGAGTTTCAGGCTAGAGACTGGAGGGCGTACCTATGGGACCTGGAGGTATGCAGCTGACACCACACAGCACAGACAGAAATAACCTCAAACGCGCCAAGGCTTTGACAAGCAACACACAACCCAGCCTGCAGGCATCACCCCGTGCGTTACGATACAGCTGTTGGATGTTGGGTGGGTGCATCCAGGATGCCAGCACAATAAGCGTATGGGTTTGGGACAGGGTCATGGTCATGGTCACGGTCAGCACAAGCTCCAGCTTAGTATAAGCTGTCATGAGCTGTTTATGTTCATATTAAGGCTCATGGCGCCAGCCTGCATGACATCCATCAATCCATGGCACAAAGAGGCGGCCAGACCCACCGCAGATTGTCGCCAGCTGCCATGGAGCGGAAGCGCTTGAGGTCGACGAGGTAGAGGGCTGAGATGTGGTACGGCTTGCCCTGCGGCACGCAGTGCGCGGATCGAAAAGACGGAGCACAAGCATTGAAACACCGGTTTCATGACGGAGCTCAAGCATCGAAATGCAGCAGAGCAAGTAGCAGGTGGATGGCGGAGCGCTGCAGCTGCGGCGCACGCCACGGCCTGGCACTCCTGCTCTCTAGTCCCCGATGTGCCCAGCTTCCTTGCCGTCCTGCTGCCCTGCTCTCATGCTGGTCTTCTGCCCTCATGCTCCTTTGCTCTCGTGCCCTGCCGCTGGTTTCACTGTCATGCGCATTAGGGCGCATTAGGGCATCCCCCACCCCCCTTCCCACATACACCCCCCCCCACACACACACACAGACACCTGCAGGTGCGTGGCCCAGAAGCCGCCCTTCCAGAACCTGAACTCATCCATCTCCTTGTTGTTGTCACAGAACGGCGTGTACGCGTACGGCGCACCCTGCGGTGCAGCAGTACAGCAGTACGCTTTTGTGCACCAGTACAGCATCCCGGCACATGAGCAACACATGCCTGGCGTAACCCCAGGCTCTAGCGTCTAGGAAGCAGATTTCAAGGGGCTGGTGGAAGGTCCACCTACCTTGATGTCCATGTGGTACAGCTCAGCAAGGTCGGTGCGCACCACCTGCAAGGCGCCAAGCATTGTGACAGCCCGGCACAGCTCAGATCATGCAGCCCATACTTTTGCTGCACTCGGTGCAGCCCACGGCATGACTTGAGGAAGGTCGCGTGGCTGGCCATGATAAGCTGACGGCCAGTGGCCGTCTTATGACCCCTCTTACACAACCAACGCAGCAAGCATGCATGCCATCAAGCCTTGCACGTCGGTGTAGTACACCGGCAGGCGGGCAATGTCCTGCCTGTACTGCCTCCACTACGTGTACTGCCTGTACTGCCGCACCTGGTCCGAGTCTACAAAGATGATGCGCTCTACACCCAGTGGGAAGAGCACATCCAGGAACAGGATCTTGTACGCCCAGATGATGCGCTGCTTGTCGGTCTGCGGTTGCAAGAATTGCAAGAAGGCTGGCTGGTTAGAAGCCGCTATAGCAAAAAAGCTGGCTGGAGTGCTGCGATACGTGCTGCGACTGATTGGTGGAAGGATTGGTTGTCAACGGCCGGCAGAGCATTCAGAGTGGCGGCTGGTAAGGGCAGGTATGTGCGAGTGCACCACGGCAACTTCTCCGCACCTGCTTGTGCAGCCAGTGCGGCCACTTGTACGTCACAAACTCGTAGTCAAAGCCAAACTCCTTGGCCATGGCGGGGATGACCTGCGTGTGGCCGTACAGAGGCGGTACCCCGGTACAAGCAGTAAATCAGCGTGAGGTGGGTGGATGAGGTATGCAGAGGGGGCAGATGTGCAGTCTGCCCAAGCTGGGGCCCAGTGCAAAGCATGCAGCCGTTGCGAAAGCTCCAACCGGGGCAACGCGCAAAATGTGATCATGCAAGCAAGCTCATGGCCATGCTCGCACACGTGCCCCGCGCTGCACAGCAGTACAAGGAAGTTCAAAGGAGTACAAAGAAGCACAAGGAAGTACAAAAACTACCAGGATGTCCAAGCCCGCATCCCCCCCCCCACACACACACACACACCGCACCTGCTTGTGGTGTGGGCTCATGTAGTTGGAGATGAGCCAGAACTTGACCTTGGATTTTGTGTTCTTGATGACTGACAGGATCATGATCTTCTGCAGCCGCTCGTACATGTGGCCCGAGGCAACGGTGAACACGTTGATGACGTCGCCGCCCGACTTCTTGCCAGCTGCCGCCACTGCAGACTTGGCGGACGAAGAGGCGGTCTCATCATCGTCATACTCATCGTCGTCCTGCATGCATGCATGCACACAATCTTCGAGGCTGGGTAATAGCATGTACCACCCGCAGCATGTGTTGTACAGCATCGTCGCCGGATGTGTGGGCCGCACAGATGCTTGAATCATCTGTCGATTGTACGCTCGTCACTGATGAAGTGTGAGTGATTCATCATGAGAGAAGCCCGCGCCACATGTGCGTGCGTGAGTGTGTTCGGGGTCATGGGCCACCTGCCGGACGCCCAGCGCCATCGCAAGGCAAGCCGCCAAGTGCCATCACCCCCTAAACCCTAAACCCTTAACCCTAAACACCTCAAAATGTGTTGAGATACCTTAAATTTACAGAGTTGAAAGGAAAGGAAGGCCACCTATTGCAGTAACCTATAGAATTCACCACCCACCAGCATGCCCGCCAGTGCGTTCCCATACTCGTCCTCGTCCTCCGGATCAGCTGCTGCCTCGCCCGCTGCCTTGAGCACATCCTCGCGCTCCTTGCCCGGCCGCTTGCCCACGCGCAGGATCATGTGCTTACCCGCCATGCTGCTCACCACCACCTGTGACGCCAGCGGCAAACGAACGTTCATTGATGGGCTATAGCTGTTCATCAATTGAATGGGCAACAGTTGTTCATCAATGGGCTCTAGCTGATCATCTATGGAGGCTCTCAGCCAATGAGTGGCAAGACATGCACCCATCACCCACCTAGCCAAACCACATGCCCCCTGCGTGCTCTCTTGCCCTCCCCTTACCCTGGCAACAGAGTTCACTCGATTGACAAAAGAATAACGGCTGCTGATTGGCCCCACCCACTTGCGTGCTCAGCTCGTTGGTGGTAGTGGCACCAGCCGCGGTCCCACCACCCACAGCCGCCTCCTCCGCTGCTGCCGCGTCCTCATCCTCCTCACTGATGCCCGTGGACGACTGCAGGCGGTAGATCTCTTGCGTGCGGCCGGGCGCGAGGCTCAGCACCCACCTGCGGCGGGTGCGAGCAGGGCGGGTGAGGAGGCACAAGCTGCGTCACAAGCTCCACACGCCAGCGGAGACAAACCAGGTGGTCGATGCCCGGGACAATGTGACTGGGGTCCCACTTCTGCGTTCCCTTATCACTCTTCCCAAGAAGGAAGGGCTTCCAACGTCACTTTCAAAACTCCACCCTCTCACGGTACATCATATGCAGGGTGTGAAAGGGTGGGGGACTGGGGAGGGGAGGGCCAGAACGGTGTGGGCGCACGCATGCACCGCAGCCAAGCCTTGGGGGCGCCGACAGCAGTACAGGCAGTACAGGCAGTACATGTGGTGCATGCAGTACACACGTACCGCCCAGGCCCCGCCTTGAGCTGGAAGTACGCGAGGTTGGACATGACCAGTGTGTCCACCAGGTGGGGCTGGGAGGGTGTGCCCAGCCGCAGCTGCAGCCCCCGTGGCGGCGTCTGTGGTGGAGTGGGTAGGGGCGTGGGGGTGGGGGTGCCGGAGATTAGAAGGGCGCAGGGTCACAGGCACAGCATGCCACGATGTTGTGCTATCAAACACACGCCAGGCCTGCTGCCCCAGCCAGCACCCAGCTGCTGTTCTGATTGCACAAACGCTGCCCAGGCATTGAATCCAACGGCCAAGGCGTCCCCGTATGTTTCAGCGCAAATTGAATGACACGTTGCGTTCAGGTCTAAGACGCAGGCTTCAGGGTGCAGCTCAAGACGCAGGTTCCAACATGCGATTGGATGGACCAGTGCCACCCACCGCGCGCTGCGCGCCCTGTGTGACGTCGATGCACGAGCCCGTGAGCATGAGCGCCACGAGCTCCAGCTCAGCGTACGCGACGGCGTCATGCACGTCTGCGAGCCGCAGGTTGTCCAGGTCGTGCGCGGCCTGCAGGGGGGTGGGTTGGGAGAGGGGAGCAGCGGTGTAGGAGGGTGTTGAGGGTTGGGGGTGCAGGTTTGGATGGTGCAGGTTTCAGGATCAGGGCTGGGGTTGAGCTTGAGGGTGAGCAACGTGGGGATCAGGGTACAAGTTCCAGGGCTGCAGGGTTGAGGGTTGAGGGGGTTCAGGCTTGACAGACAGACAGACAGACCAGACAGACAGACCAGACAGACAGATGGACAGACGCAAGAGTCATGTTCACCCAGCAACAATGTTACCACCGTCCGCATCCAGCCACTGCTACAGCGACATGACCGCTGCTACGCGATCGCCACCATCACAGCCATCGCTTTCGCCATTGCTATCACTGCCACCATAGCCATCACTACACTACAGCCATCGCCACCACCACAGTCGCCGCAGCCACCCGCACCTGTGCCGCTTCCACCAGCCACGCCTCAGGCACGTCCGCGTTCAGCGTGAGCACGCGCTTGCGGGGCAGGCGCGAAAAGTACGCCGCGGGCGGGCCGGGCGGTGCGCCCGCATCTCCTGCGGACACAACACAACACACAGGCGGGGCAGCCAGGCTCAGTGTTCAGGCTTCCAGGCTTTCACAGTTTCAGGCTTCCAGCGCAGGCTGCCATGCTTCCAGGCTCACGGCATCCCCCCCCACCCCACCAACGGTTGTTGTGCAGTTCATCCCACACTGAAACCCACTCTCAAAACTGTGAGCACTTAAGTTTTGGTGCTACAGAACCTCCGGAACCCGGACTTCCCATTCCCACGCACGCACCGCCGTCGCCCAGGCTGGGCAGCGCGTAGCGGTAGAAGGACTTGAGTGGCAGCTCGCTCAGGTCGCGCTGTGGGTTGAGCACGAGGGAGATGGAGGGCGCCAGCGGCGACGCGCGCAGCATAAGCAGTACCTGTCAGGTGGTGTGATGTAATGGAGCGTGTGGGCGTTGGAGTGAGTGAGTCGAGTCAGCAAGTGAGTGCGTAGAAAGGACGCAGAGAGAGAAAGCGAGTGAGAAAGTACAACGTGTGAGTAAGTACACGTTAAGGAGGGAGGCTGTCATGAGCAGATCGTCGGCTGCCGATGCAGCAACACGACGGGGGTAGACACCTGGGTCCACCACACACCACCTTGACAGAGCATACATGTGCAATATACTGTTTACAGTACATGCTGTTGTAGCAGCACTATCAATACCATAGTTTGCACCCAGGTGTGAGCCCCGTTTCCAACTTGTCTGCAAACGTAGCACGCGGACCTAGAAGCGCCACCCCCCGTCCAATCGCTGCTGCACTCTGAGGCATTCGCACTCGCACTCGCACACCTGGGAGATGCGCTGCGCGGGTCGCGTGAGCGGGTTGAGGATGCACACGATGTGCAGCCCACTGGGGGAATCCCCCACAGGTGGCCCGATGTCCACTGTGCCTCCCTTGAGATTGGCCAGCACTTGGCTGATCTGGCGCGACAGGGACGCGCCCTGCTGTGCTGCGCGGCTCGCCGTGGAATCGGCCGCGGGGCGCGTGGCCGCGAGCGCTGAGGCAGCAGCTGCTAGGATGTCATCCAGCCTGCGAGGGAGAGGGGGGTGGGGGGGGCCGTGTAGGCCCAGGAGAACGGGTTGAAGTCAGGCTGAGATTTTCTTGTATGCGCAAGCTAGAGGGCTCCAGAGGACCCATTTCTAAGCACGTCCAAACTCTATATATCGTGTAAACAACCTCGGTCCTGCCCCCCCCCCCCCCC
>BDCZ01000105.1:20677-95402 GCA_001662365.1 Chlamydomonas applanata
GTTGGGCAAATGGAGTGGTTGCGGGGTTGCGGGGACGGCGCTGAGAGCAGCCGCATGTCTGTGTGTGCATCTGCGGCAGCCTGTAAAGAAGTCTCATGCCAGCACAAGCCTCATCCCAGACACAGGTTTGCCTTCCCCTTGAACTACTGAAGGCTTTGAAGAGAAAAGGTTAGGAGCACAAGCCAGACAGTGGGTCTGTCTGGCTTGGCGCTCACAAACAAGTCGGGCCACCAGCAGGCAGCTGGCTGGGCGCCAACGAGCACAGAAATGCGATTGTCCTCACCAAAACGAATGGGGTAGTACTCCTGCCACAGCTGGTGCACCAGCTCCCCCAGCATGATCCCATCAGGCGCCACAGGGTCCACCACCATGACCAGTGTGAACGCATTGATGGCCAGCGGGCGCAGCCTGCGGTATGGTACGGCAGTACAGCCGGGTGGTTCAGTGTGGGGCAGTACAGGGGGAGCAGTACAGCGCAGCAAGGTGGGGCAGGGCTCCAAGCGAGCCAGGCGGCTAGCCGATCCTCGGTACAGCCAGCCAGCCGGCCTGCCAAAGAGGTCCCGCAGTCGACCTGCTGAGGCCCATGCAAACCAGCAAGCACCCCGCACACACCAGCCATGCAAGCTAGCACGGGCCCTGCACACACCAGCCATGCCCCACCTGCCGGGGAAGGTGTTGAGGATGTCAGAGATGGAGGAGGAGTAGCGGCCTGTGTACATCTTGTCCTTCTCCAAGTCATTTAGCCAGATTACGTGCTGCACGCCTGCAGGGCACCGGTTAAGAAGACATCAACAACATCAACATGTTCAGTCATGGCATGCATGCAGGCCGTTGAGCCAAGCGTTGTGTGGTACCTGGTTCTGGTCGCAGGGTGGCAATGCGAGCTGCGCACACCACAGTTAGGACCGTGTGCATCACAGCTGTATCAGAAGCTGGTGGAGTGGGGTGCTGCATGCATGCACACAAGTTCCAGCAGTCTGAGCAACCTCTTCATCCCTCAGTTCAAGGATCCCGAAGCCCCAAAACAGCAAGCAACCCGAAGCAGCAGGCAGGGTTTCAAAGGCACCAAAACTCCCGGAGAGAGGTCTGTGGCACGCACCAGAGCCGCCCTTGCCAAGCCCCAGATCAAGGCGTGCATCAGCTAGAGCATCACTCGAGTCCTCCGTACGCAGCTGCGGCCGGCACAGCGAGAACGGCAGCGGCGGATAGTGAGCACCTAGTGATTTTCCTAAAACCATCAACTCTAAAACTAACCCTGGAACAGGTATGCACAGCTGCAGTGACCAGCACCAGCACCTGCACCTGCACCTGCACCAGCACCAGCTGGACCAGCACCAACACCACTCAATCAGCAGGCCTCCAGGCCCACCCGCGCACCTGCAGCAGAGCCATGGCCTCCCCAGCAGGCAGCCCCAGTGCCTGCAATGACTGCGTCAGCCGCAGCTCTGACCTCAGTCTGTCATAGAAGCCAAACAGGTCAAACGTGTTGATGTCTACGGCCAGCCCGTTGACCAGCATGAAGTTGGCGCCGGGTGAGATGTACTGCTGGTTGTGCTGTACTGCCTGGCGTAGGGCGTCGTTGACCTGCGGTATGGAGGTTGCAGTGGGGTACAGAAGTGTGGCAATGTCTTTATGCAGCAGGCCATGCGCTGGAGAAAGGGTTTGGTCTGCTGGCGGTTGGGCTGGTTGTAGGGGGCCTGCCGCTGGGAATCCATGATGACTGTGCAACTCGTGCATACTGTGTGCGTAACGAGCGGCTGCAGTGCCTGGCTTGCGCAAACTTGGGAGTGGCAGGCTACAGAACCCGCTCTGCTGCTGTCGCGGCCAGCGTGCACACCGACGGCATGCGCTGCCCGCTGCTCCTCATGCAAGCGCGCCCGCATGCAAGTGTGCCCTTGACAACCGCCCACCTTTTGACGTGAGAGGGAAGACACCAAAGAGGGGAAGTTCTGGGACAGCTCAGCAAGCAGGGCGAGTGGGTCAGCGGCTGATTGGATGCGCTCCGTGGCTTGAAGCCCAATGTCCTTCAGGTCCCACACCTGTGGATGCAATTGGTGAGAATGTAGGGTTGAAACAATGGCTTCTCTGCGCATGAAGTCCGCACCCAAGGCCATGCAGGCCATGCAGGCTCAACCAGGCTCAGTCTGGGCTCAGCCTGCGTGCAATAGGTTGCCGGCTGTGCTACAGGATGCGCTGTGTGCAGCAGGGGTGTGTCGCCTGCAGCAGCTTGTGATGCATGCAGCAGCTGGGAGGGGGTTAGAATGTAGGAGTGTAACGAGGTCTGAGTGGCCCCTACTTATGAATAGCCTGCCTTACGCAGTCACAAACATACCTTGACCGCCTCCTCCTCATCACTGGACAACAGGTGGTCGCGCAGAGTGAGCAGCTCCTGCCGTAGTGCTGGCTTGCGTGACGTCAGCACATCGAACATGAAGCCCTTGACAGGGGCGGCCAGGTTGGGGCCGTCAGCGCCCCCCTGTGCCACAGCAAAGCCGCCAAAGCCAGGGGCTGTAAAGTGTGTCTATGTGTGTGTGTGTGTGTTGGTTACATCGTACGCCCATCATGGCGCATAGATGCCTGCCGCGAGACAGGATTAGCAACATTCGTTGTAGGCTTGTAGCTTCAAAAACTGTTTGTTATTGGTTAATGGCCATTGCGGCCGTGCGGCGTGTATCCATCTCAATCAGCACGTCAGCCAGCCTGTTCCAGGCTCTCCTGTCGTTACCGCAAGTCATGAATTTGTGTGTGTCGAGGTTGACGCGGGGCTATGACGCAGCACGGGACGGTGGTGCGTGGGGCTAGCAGCATGACGTGATGCAGTCCATGATGCAGTGCACACGGTAGTACAAAAGGGTTCAGCTTTTAGTGAATGCAAGCAGCCCCCGTAAATGTTATAACAAAGATAAGGCAGGTGACCGCGCACCTTGGCCTTGGCGCTCTTGGCCTCCTCTGCCTTCCTGTCCTTGTCATCCATGGCTGAGTACTCTGTGTTCTTCAGCACAGCCTCCATGCCCCAGCCCGGCAGCATCAGCGGCTCGCCAGCACCGTACCGCCCACATGGCCCCACCTCCTCGGCGGTACAGCTACTGCCCAGCACCGACCGAAATGCGTACACGAGGCCCGACTGCTTTGCTGCCTTGGAGAGGGTGGTGTGGAAGGGGGCGGCGCAGGCGGCGCCCAGAGGTGCATACAGCACTGCCACCACAGAGTCTGTGCATGTGAGTGGGAAAGAATGCACTCCATGAGCCAGCAGGGTTGTTGGCTGATGGCTGGTTGAATGCAAGCTGTCAAAGGCAACGCGGCACGCCATAAAGTGCGCAAATGTGTCCAACCACCAGCCCCTCCCATACAACAGCCTGCTCGCTCCTGCCCTCCCAGATGTCCCCCTATCTCAAATGCCTCTCCCCTGCCTCCTTTGTTACCATGTGTCCACTCACCATTGGTGCGTGCAGCTGGGTTCTGCACGTGGTCAAACGCAAACAGCTGCGCAGAGCCCGAGACCTTGGCAGCGGCAGCAGCACTGAGCGCAGCCTGCAGCTCGCCCACATCCCTTACCAGCCGCCCACCCACGTCCGCAAAGCAGCACGCCTGCAGCGGTACAGCGGTACAGCAATACAGTGGCGCAGCAGTACAGTGGGACACAACGTGCGGCTCGGTGCGACTCCTGCCCGGCTGGCCTGCTGACTCGACCCAGCAAACGTGCACCATGCAAGCACGGGCCACATCACAGGGCTGGCGGCACTATGGAACCAGAACAGTGAAAGTGTTAGAATGTGCCCCTGATCTTGCCCGCAAAGCCACTGCAGGATCTGTACCCTGCTGGGCCGCACCTGCTCATCAGGGTACAGCTGGCTAACCAGCTGCCTGAACATCTCCACCTTGGGTGAGTACTGGCGCGATGCAAGCACGTATGGCGCGAGCTGCACGTGCACACAGTATGCCACAAAGAACGGGGCCGCGTCACACAGCTATGCAGCTATAAAGCACATAATGCAACCCTGGCATGCAGGGCAGGTGCTCTGCTGCGCACAGGAGCACCAATCAAGACATGTGATAGGGTCATAATGAGCAGCTGGCCGCTGCTCACAAGAGACCTGGATCTGGCCCTGTCAACAGCTTCCACGCTGCTCACATTCAGGACAGCCTGCATGAATTGCAGCAGGCTGTGCCAACGCCATGGCATTAGGCTGAAAGCCTGACAACGGAAGCAGCCAACCGTGCTTGCATGCATGGGCCACAGCACGCCCTGCTTTGTGGCCATGCCATCGTGTCATGTGTGACATGTCTGCTCACCATGGCCACGCCTGCAGGCAGCAGCTTGGCTGTCATGTTCACAATGTGGCCCCAGCACTGAGACTCATCAGCGAGGTCCGTGCTCGCCAGGCTTGTGTCCAAGAATTTCCAGAACAGTGATGGCTCCTCTTCCGTCTGTAGAAATGGTTCAGCAACATGTTAGTGGCGTCTGCAGCTTGTTCACATCATGCAAACAGGTGACATGCTGACATTGCGTCGATCGATCTGATCAAACACACCAGTAGTTCCGCGGCCTCCAGCATGTACGCCGTGCTTTTCCATCGTGCACGCAGCGATACACTTGCGCCTTTGTCTTCGCATATTGCAAGCAGTGGACAGATGGCCAGTGCCAGCGCAAGCAGCGCAGCTCGGCCTCTCATCTGTGGCACTTTAAACGACAAACTCTGGAATCCGAGGTGCTGCAAGCAGTTCAACAGGGGGTGTGGGGTAACATCTTATTCACTGCACGCCCGTGGTGCTTGTCAGCATCAGAATCAGCGAGGGCAACAAGGCCAAACCCAACTGAATGAACAACCCTGTGACCTCACTGCGTTCACGAACTGGGCGCTGCATTCGCACGCATGTAACTGCCACATATTATCTCGACCCCTTATCGTATTAATACCTCACCCACTGAAGCCGTACTGAGATGGTGCTGTGGCTGATTGGACTGGGCCTCTATGATGAGCGGGACATCACCCTCAGGTATGAAGGCAGGCAGTCACAGCTCAGCGCCTGTACTGCAGGGTGCCGCATGCACGGCGGCCGAGAGCTGCATGGTGTGGTGTTTCATGTGCAAGCCTCGCGCATACCCTGAACGGACACAAAAAAGCACACCTGACATGCAGGGGGCTAGAGGCCGTCAAAAAGTGTTCACGAGTGTACCTAGAGGCCTATACCTCCATCCTGCTATGCGACAAAAAAAAGCTGGTGGGTGAACCGCTGGTAGGGGGCAGAACATCAGGGGATCAGGCACGCTCCAGCCGCCAAGCAGCCAGTCACAGCATTGCAGGGCGCATGCTCAGTATACTGAGCTGAGGCACATCATACTACTGCCGCTGAGCTGGCCATGATGCTACACACGTAACTGGTTGTTACTTGACATGCAAGGCGCGTGTGCAGCCTGTTCCGGGTTTGGGGTGCCTCACCAGTCTAGATGTGCACTGTTTAACCTGTGGTTCAACCCCGTAATTCTTAATGAAATCAACCATACTCTTCAACTCGCAGGAGGACTTGTACGGCAAGGAGGTGGTGGTGGCGGACCGTGAGATGGTGGAGAGCGCAGCAGAAACCATTCTGGCGGGAGCAGATAAAGAGGACGTGGCATTCCTGGTGGTGGGAGACCCATTTGGGTGCGTAGAACATGATGGCCTGCAGGCCAGCCGGCTGTGCCAGGGCATGATGAGGGTGCAGAGTGTGCACCACAACTGGCATGCCCTGGCTGGTGCCATGACACGGCCTGATATGTCACATATGCTACCAGACCGAGCCGTTGCCAGGCCTGTAGCGCAGCTGAGTGACAAAAGGCTCAAGCATGCCATGTAATCTGCTTGTATCGTGTTGACGTTCAAATCGGTGCTGACGTACAAATCGGTGTCGGCATGCAGGGCGACAACGCATACAGACCTGCAGCTGCGCGCGCGTGAGGCCGGCATCCCCGTGCGCGTGGTGCACAATGCAAGTGTGATGAACGCGGTGGGCGCATGTGGGCTACAGCTGTACCGCTTTGGCGAGGTACGCACATCACACATCACACCCGCCTGCCAAGGAGTGAGGGATGCGGCACGCTTCACCATTTTGCCAGGGGGGAGGGACGAGCTGCTCACACATCCCAGACATGAGCACCCCAAGAAGGCTGGTGGATGGTGGCCTGGGCCCCGTTCTGTGTGCACATCCGTGGGTCACCAAGCACACCCAGGAAGCCGTTGAGCAGCGCCATCCTTATGCTGTGACCTCATCTTTCTGTCGTGACCTGTCTGCCCCCAGGCGGTGTCCATCGTCTTCTTCACAGACACATGGCGCCCTGACTCATTCTATGACCGCATCAAGGAGAACCGGCGGCAGGGGCTGCACACGCTGTGCCTGCTGGACATCAAGGTGCTCCAGCCACAGGCTGTGAACGCAGCAATGGCCAGCCATGCTTAGCCCAGGGAGTGGATTTTGGGATGGGCAGCACCATGGGCACTGGGAAGGAAGGCTGGTCATAAAGATGCGTGGGGCCGGCCATGCGCAGGCAGGCAGGCAGCTGCCTGTACCAGCAAAAGCTGCAGTTACGTCATGGACATGTTATATGCATTTGTACTGCATTGATTGTACTGCGTGACCGTGCCCAGGTAAAGGAGCCTAATCTGGAGCAGCTTGCACGCGGCCGCACCGTGTACGAACCCCCTCGCTACATGACCATCAACACAGCGCTGGAGCAGCTGCTGGAGGTGGAAGCTGCGCGGAAGGAGGGCGCGTACGACGCGAGCACGACGTGTGTCGGCGTCGCGCGGCTGCAGGTGGGGGCTGAGAAGGAGAGAGCAGGGCGCACGAAGCAGGGTCAGGGGGCGGGGAGTGAGAGGTACGGAGTGGGGGCCAGGGAGTGGGGAGCACAGGGGCCAGGGAGCAGGGACCATGGAACATGAGGAAGGGACGTTCAGCTCAAGCATAGTAGAATAGCCAGGTCCGGGACCAGGATCCCGTGCTTGATGCCCCAGATGCCTGCCTCAGATGTCTGCCCCAGATGTGTCCCCCAGCTGGTGTCATCCAAAGAGGTGACAATCATCATTTACCTGGCCCAGAGCATGATGGTGGCCATCCAAGTCCAAGTCCTGTTGCTGCGGACCTGTGGCTCACACTCTGGTGCCCTCTGTGCAGGCGGATGACCAGCTGATGGTGGCAGGGCCAATGGGGGAGGTGAAGGATGTGGATTTTGGGCCACCCCTGCACTGCCTCGTCATCGCAGGTTGGAGGCCAGTTGCTATACTTTCATAAATCAGTTGTTATACCTTCATAATTGAGTTGTTAATCTTGTTTGCCATCTGGCTGCTGTCAGCAGCATGATCAAGCACAGGATGTGATCTGCCTCATGTGCCCTCATCTTGCTGCCTTTGATTTCCTGACCTTTGGATGCACCTACAGCTTGCACGTCTGTCACGCTCATCAGATCCTTGCAGCATCCCACATCACCTGCGCACGCTCTGCAACCCAATTGACCGAACTGAGCTGCATCGTGTGTGTTTTATGACCACCTGTGCTGCAGGCTCGATGCATGAGATCGAGCACCAGATGATAGAGGCGCTGAAGATCGAAGCCTTGCGGGCAGCTGGGCTCATCAAGCAGTATGTGCGGCCAGGGGATGGGGACGAGGAGGAGGCAGGGCCCGATGACTGGCTCAAAAAGTTCTGAGGTCTGGGGGGATTATTGGCTTTTGCCACATTCTTCGATGCAAAGCTGAGATGGTGGCCGGCCAAGGGCATTGTTATGCTCACCACATGAGTAGTAAGAGTACATGCATCTATGTTTAGCTGAGCTGGAGATGACCACGGCTATGCATCAACTCCACCGTAATGGGGCACGCTGGTGGATCCATCGGTGTACAACAGTGTCTGTGGTGCCCATTTACGACATCTAGGGGATGCAATGACTACAGCGAGCAACCTGAACAACTAACTGCTGGCCAGCCCACCCTGGCACAACACAATCTTTCCTCACGGAACACAGCCACAGTCCAGCCCCTCGAAGGCACCTCGCTCTTGCCAACAGCTGGCACTACACACTACCTTGACCAGTAGGTGATGGTGACTGCGGCAGCCTACTAACCCAATTGCAGTGGGGGAAAGCACCTAGATGAGCTAGCATTTGTTGGGGGTGCAGGCAGCGAAAAGGTAGATTTGAGGGCTCAGGCTGGCGCATACATCCCCTTTTGCTGGGGGAATACAGCCGTCATCATAGCCCAACTAAGAGTGATGGGCCCATAACTCATGCTGACTGCCGGTCAATGCCGGGCAGGAGCAAAGGGCCTGGCTCATGGGATGCTACAGGGATGGCATGCAGTATGGACTGAGCAGGCCATAGCCAGGCCAGCAGTCAGCATGCTTGGTGTGTGTCGGTGCGGGCATATGAGTGCTTACCCGAGAATCCCCAATCGCACATGCACACAACAAGCAACAAGCAACAAACAGCAAAGGACAGATGTAAAGCAACGCAAGGGACAGTGACTAGGGAGGTGGGAGGGAAACAAATAATCACACAGCACTGCGCGAGCTGGGCTGAGTGGAGAGAGCGAAGTGAAGGGGCTGGGCGCAACCCAGGGGTTGATCCAGCCGCTAACACTTGAGTGACCATGAGAGGGACCTATCATGGGGAGGTCTCTCCCCTCAGCCCAGGTCCGCCGTGCTTGCCTCTACCCTCAAATCCCATAGGTTCAGCCAGTACTCTGACGAACCTAACCCAACCATGCATGCATAGGGGTGCGCGCACATGCCTCACCCCCATGTCATTGATGCATGGATCAAGGTGGAAGGTGTTGCAGTGGACGTTAAGGGCCCGCAGTTTGCAGCGCAGGCAGCTGTATTTTCGATATTTATTAAAGGAGTCGGTGTGAAACGTGATCATCCAGCTTCTGTCGCAACCTCCTGGCTCTACGCCGTTACTACTAAGCAAGAAGCGTGAATAGCTTTTTAACACCTACTTGCTCCAGCCCATTGGCCCACAATTCAGGCCTATTAAGGCCTGCTGCCCCAGGCCATGAAACGCTTAAAGGCTAAGCTCTTCAGGGCAGTTGCCAGCACGGCTGTGAGTGCTATACGGCATCTGCATCACATGTTGCTGCAATACAAAGCACTTACTTCACTACTGCAACCCACTGCTGCATTATGCAACCTGCCTGCATGCCGCGATCACGATGGATTGGTCGCTGTAGGGGAAGACGCCTTCAACATCCCCACCAAGTGCTGCGGTGGCCAATGTGGCGATTACGAGTGGCTGTGCACAACCTCAGGTGAATGGGCACGCCGTGCAAGCTGCATGTTTGGGCTATGCAGTCCATACAATCATGCACTTGCAACCAGCAGTCATTTATATATGCCTAGATGACTAAATGTTTACCCCCCTGCATCGTGCACGGGCATGGGCATGCTGATGAGGCAACTTCAGTTTGCATGGGCATGCATGTTGAGAGGAAGACATGCATGATTGTACGCACGCTGGTGTTGACTGACTGCTCTCATGCAGGGTATGTCCACAGGCGGCAATGCTACTGTTGCCCAAAGCAGCCTTCACAACATCCTGGACCTGCAAGGCCCTAGTGTAGAAGGCGGCGATCCCCCGGAGCTGCCTGATCTGGACACCCTGTTGAGAGTCGCAGATGGGGGCATAGCTCTCAACAAAGCATTGCACCAGGGCGATCAGGAGGCAGCACTACATGAGATTGTGACTATTGAGGACGAGGCATGCTCACTGATTGAAGTGGTAACTGACGTGCTGTCCAAGTGGGTGCAAGGCCAGCCGACGAGCAAGGCAAAAGATATGGTGGACATCCAGAACCTCACATTCCCCATTTCTGTGGCGGAGTCCAAGTTCGCGCGCTACAGCGAGCTGGGAAAGCTGGCTGTGGGTGGCGTCGGCATCGTGCTCAAGTCACTGCCGTTCGGCGCACCATTGGCTGCAGTGTTGGGGGGTGTATATGCACAAGCTGCACGGGTATGTGCTGGGATGGTGCTTAAGGTCTTATTGATTTGTTGCTCTGTTTATCAAACATTGCAAAGACTAGCCAAGTAGGACCCTTTCGGATGCTCTTCCATAGTTCCAATGCTTCTCTGTCAAGAGGGCCCTCCACTGTTGCATGGCACTACCAGGTGGCACAGCAATGCACGCCTTGGTTGCATGCACGTGCATGTAGCCTATCTATACGACAGATGCAACAATTGATTGGACTTTTCAGTCTCTTTTTGTGCTGTTTGTTGACATTCAGAAAGCATGTATATGACCCCATGACATGACCTTTTGCTTGCAGACCGCACACACAAGCAAGAATGTGGCGCAGTTGCTGGCGCGGGTCCAAGCTGTGGACAAGCGTCTGGGGCAGCTGGTTGCAGCCACCGCGGGCATCAAGCAAGACACAATTGAGCGTGTCATAGTAGCGGTGCAGGAGCAGCTGCGTGCACTGTTCATGGCGGTGGCACGTGCAGGGCAGCTGTTGAAAGACTACTGTGGCGAGGGCTTCCTACGGCGCATGCTGAGTACAAGCTCTGACAAGGAGAAGTTTGAACAGGTGGACAAGGAGCTATCCCACACCATGCTGGTAGGTAGACACATGCTGTTTGCACAAGCTGCGATGTAGGGACGGATGAAGCCATGGCAATCAATTGAGATCAGGAACTGGAACATGGTGCAACAAGTACATGCACACCCACTCATAAGCCTTGCTGTGATGCGCTGACCACCTGCCTTGTATGCCCAACTGCTTGGGATCCCACCAGGATCTGGCTTTAGCCTTCAGCATTGATGAGCTGGCGGCTCGCATCACGACAGCTGGCATCAATCAGAGCCTGCCAGCCGGCGTGTACACAGATGAGGGCAGTGCGCTAGCTGATGCGCTGTGCTTGGCAGCTAGAGAGTCTGACGCTCAAGTCGCTCTCAAAAAGCTGGCAGAAAAGGATCCCCAGCAGCTGTGCATCCTTGCATACTCGCATCTGTCCAAGGGACCGCTAAGCAGGCAGCTTGTGGGTGCAGGGCTGCGTGCGCTGGGTACTCGCATGGCAGAGCTGGAGCAGCTGGTAGCCGCGGTGGACTCTGAGCTCAGGCGCGATCTGCGTGGATTGCAAGAGGAGATGCGCAAGCTGGCCACCCAGGGCCCAGAGGAGCTGGCCTCCTACCTTCGCAAGTGGTGGCAAAGCAACAACTGGGGGGCAAGACCAATCCAGTACGCTCCATTTGTATCTCAGCTGTTGAAGTGGATGGTGGACAATGGGTGAGTGTTGCGTTGGGACCATACCTTCAGCTGGTCGTTGCTCAAGCTGCACATCAGGCTGAATTATGGGTACCGAATCTATCAGGCTAGATGTGTTGGAAAGAATAATGCTACTTGATATGTATACTATCGTATGGTATACCGTACCGTATGGTACTGTACCGTACTGTACCATACCACATTAGAATACAGTAGAATACATTAGTTTTACTTGATCGTCAGCTGAATCGTCAGTACTCAACCCCCAGCATGTTCAACACGCAACGAAAGGCGGGTCCAGATCGTGGCAGGCAGACGGACCAATCAGGGCGGGTGGGGATCCCAGGCCTGGGCGCTGGGGCTTTGGATGGCAGGGTGGTGTGCTGAGTCAGCAGACGCGCAAGCGCAACACACGCGTGTCCTCTGGGGTACAGGCGGCAGCAGCACGCCCGCCATGATATAAGGCGTACAACTCACCTGCACGCAAGCTCACACGGCCTGCATGCAAAGAGCCTCCCATTGAGTTATATATGTTATAAGCGTCTGAAGATGAATGCATGGGTTTGAGCTAACTTAGCTAGATGTTGAAACGAATACATCCGTGCCTTTGGATGGTTGCAGGCACAAGGACCGTCTACAACACTATGATCAACAGCTAGAGGGCCAGCATTGTGACATTGCCTTTCTTGGTATTGGACCAGGTCATCAGTTTGGGACAGCGCCCAGCCCCACCAAGTTCTTGCAACTGGTCACATATGTGACGGATGAGAACAGCGATGGCAGCATCTCACAGAAGGAGTTGCGAGCGCTGCAGCTCAAGGGTGACAAGTTTGCAGAGATGCTAGATGCTGTCACGCCTGAGAGCTGGCGGGATCTGCTGGACGTCATCTTTGATGGCTGGGACCGCGGACAGTTGCTTGGAAGCATCCGCGCTGCCTCGACCAACGTAAACAGCAGCCCAGCATCGCAGGCAAGTGACGCAACAGCAGCAGCAGCAGCAACAACAACAACAACAGCAGGAGTGGCAGCATGGGGGTCAAGCGCGCAGGGATACCAAGGGGTGAACAACGCCCTGCTGGCCGATCTGCAGGTGGCATTGCCGGTGAGTGGATAATCAACAAATTGTATACGTTTCAGGCGTCAGGCTGAACAGAACAACAACTTTACGGGCACAATAGCTTGTTTAGTTGTTGTGCTCATCAGCTGCTCTAAGTGTCAAAAGGGTGGGAGAACACTCAGTGTTGGGCGTTGAACCCGAGCTCTGCTCAGCATGCTCCACGCCACATTTGGCCACGCTGATGTGCAGGTGCAAGATGTGATTGCAAGCTACAAGGTGAACGAGCTGCTGGCTGTGTATGTGGCTGGGACACGCGAGTGGCTCTACACAGACGTGAAGAACTGGCTCAAAGAAGTGACATCAGAAGATCCCAGTGCATTGCCTGTGACCAGCCGCATATTCCTGCTGTTGGCGGGACCAGGGATGGGCAAAAGCGTGTTCAGCGCGTTTGTGTACAACCGGCTCACTGGGCGCACCAAGTATGACAAGTATGTTCTGGTGAGCGGGCTCTGTTGGCCAAATTGGCGAAGGATATAGAAGCCTGCAGCTGCGACGCAGATCAATGGGGTGGTTGCTACTGGGCTTAAGCTCTGCACCAAATATGGACACACTGCAGCCACAGCATTGTGGATACTTGTGGCCCTGTTGTTCTTGGCTCTACAACCATGCTCAGCATTCATGCCTCGTGGTGGCTTGCCCCCCTCAATGCAACAGGCACGCCACTTCTTCAAGGTCGG
This sequence comes from Chlamydomonas applanata, assembly GCA_001662365.1. Lineage (NCBI taxonomy): Eukaryota > Viridiplantae > Chlorophyta > Chlorophyceae > Chlamydomonadales > Chlamydomonadaceae > Chlamydomonas > Chlamydomonas applanata. The sequence continues at coordinate 33,699 of BDCZ01000105.1, forward strand.
CGAGCAGCGTGCCCAGGGCCATGCCATGCTGTTGAGCCTGGCAGCACAGTTGGCGATGCGGCTACCAGGTCTGGCAGAGCTAGTGCTGGCTGTCACACGCACACATGGCACAGGGAACGGGCTGCCGCTGGAGGACGTGTTTAAGAAGTGAGTGGGAGTGATGCAGGAATTGATGTCTGCTGAAAACAAATTGAGATCGAGAAATATCGGAGAAATATGTATCTGACAATTGAGTAACCTATGGCCAATACAAGGATGCAAGGAAGGAAGGACGCAATACCAAACCCATGATGCCACAACTGCTGCTATGTGCTGGCACGCAGGTTCTTACTAGAGCCCCTGAAGCAGCTAGATGCGGAAGCGAGAGCATGTCACAAGCTGCTGCCGCCCATCCTGCTTCTGCTGGATGCCCTGGATGAGGCAGACCACAACGGGCTAGGATGCCTGCCCGTGGCGCAGCTCGTGGCAACACAGTGAGTGCTTGCATAGTGCCTGGGTGGTACAGGTTGGTGGGGCCCAAGAAGTTGGGTGCATGGTCCAAAAGGGATATACACAAGTCTGATGCGACTGCTGCCGCCATCACCGATGCGCTGCACAGGTTTGCATCTTTGCCAGACTGCGTGAAAGTCATCGCCACCAGTCGTCCTGACACAGCTAGGTGGTTTCAGGCATGGGGAGACAGCAAGCACGTCATTGAGCCGCAGGCATCGCAGAACCTGGAGGATCTGCGGACGCTGCTGGCTGTGAAGCTGGCACAAGGCAAGCACGTGGCTTCGGAGCCCGCTGGCAATGTGGACAGAGCCGTGGAAATTCTGCTGACCAAGAGCGAGGTAAGGCGTCTCTCAACATGCAGTCTCAGTTGTTGGCTCAGAGACGTGACTTATGCATGCGGTAGACCGTACAGTCTTCAGTTATGGATGGATGGATGTTAAATTCTAGGGTGGGGGTTCGGGTGGGGTGCCGGGCTTGGGGCTCGTTCCCGGCTCTGGTCATCGCACTCCCTCACGCCCCCTCCTACCAAGTCACGCCGGTTGGCGTTAGGTACATTTGCATCTATGGCTGTATGTATGGGGCACGAGCCAGGACATGAACAGATTTTCATTTGCATGCACATGAGCATGAACAGTGTATATGAACAGGCACACGAGCAGACACGGCGTGTCATTCTTATTACTACATGAGCAGATCATCAGCATCTTACCTGCGCCTTCCAGTCTTACACCGACTGCACGCCACGTTCTCATCCGTGCATGCACAGGGCCAGCTCCTGTACTCCAAGTACGCTCTTGAGTTCCTGGCATTCAAACGTTCAGGGAATTGGAGCTTGCCGGAGCTGGCTGCATACCTGCCACAAGGCCTGTATGGCGCATACGAGCTGAGCATGCGCATGCTTACATCTCAGCTGGCGCGTGAGCGACCAGACCTATTAGGGCTACTACAGGGCAAGCTATTGCCGGTCCTGGTGGCTATGCGCGAGCCGCTGAGCACAGATCAGGTGGTGTGGGCATGTGGCGCATGGCCTGCAGCGTGGTCTCAGCACCACCCGGCAGCACCGCCCGCCACCGCAGATCAAGCAGATGCATCAAACACTGATGGCAGCATTCCAGACGGGCATGCAGTGATTGAGGACGACGTGCGGCTGCTGTTGGATCAGCTGGTCAACATCTTTCCACGCAGGGTGGTCAGCACAGGGGCCACGAGCAGCATGCCAGTGTCTGGTGGAAGCAGGACTGCCACCACCACAACAGCTGCCACCGGTGACGATGGGTATCACGCCCAGCCAGATGCAGTAGCACAGGTGGAGCTGGTGTACCCCTACCACAAAAGCGTGCTCGACTGGCTGACAGGCACGGAGGCAGGCGATTACCAAGTGGATGGCAGCATTGGCCACGCTCTGCTTGCAGAGCGCTGCGTGTCATACTGCCTGCCCGCAGTTGACAATCCATGGCACCCATGGCTGGAAGCCAATACCGACAGGTTCCCGACTGCTCATGTCACTGCTGGCGGGAACACTGGGCGAGGTGCCTCCCACACCTCACCAGGGCTCCAGCGGCAGGAGCCAAACGGATACGCGCTGCACAATCTGATGGCGCACATGGCAGCTGCCCCAGGAAGAACTGCGGCATTGGCAAGGCGTGTGCTCCTCAGCTACAAGCTGATTCGGGCAGTGTTTGAGCAGGGCGGTGGCCATGCATTCGTACGAGACCTGGGTGTCCACGCCCGTCACCCGGCTGCCACAACTGAAGCGCGCGATGGTCACCGCTGGTTGCAGGTGCGTGCACTGGCCGTGTCTTTAGCAGTCTTGTGATTGGTCCCTGCTTGGTGCCACATGGGGCAGTGGTAGGGCTCTAAATCTGGCTTTGCATGGTCTGGCAATGCCTTTTGCATTTCAGGCTGTCGTGCGAATTGTGAGCCAGTTGGTATGTTCCAGTCTAGTTGTGATGCCCAACCAGTGTTCTATTGCATGCATGGCCCTTGCCAATGTCCTTCCCTTGTCTTGCAGTTCTATCGATTCAAGCTGTTGAAGGATCCTTCGTCTGTGCTTCAGACCGCGCTATGGAGCCCCGTCACCACCTTTGTCTTCCGAGCAGCGGAGGCATTTTCTGCCTCTAGGCAGCCCCCTGGCTGGCAGTGGCGTACACTGGCTGCATGCGGATGGATGCAATGGCCTGCGCTGATTGAAACCGTTGAGGTGATTGCTGCGTTGGTCAATGCATCGCTTCATGTCAGCTTGAGTTTACAACGCTACCTGCCCTCACACAACAAGGCGGGACAGCCACCTATTCAATTCCTTTCATTGTGCACCCCCACATGCAGGGGCACTCTATCCGTGTCCAGAGCGTAGCGTTCAGCCCAGACGGCACCAAGCTGGCCAGCGCCAGCGCTGACGAGACATTGCGCTTGTGGGACACAACCACTGCAGAATGCATTGCCACGCTGCAGGGGCACACTCACAATGTCAACAGCGTGGCATTCAGCCCAGACGGCACCAAGCTGGCCAGCGCCAGCGCTGACGAGACATTGCGGTTGTGGGACGCAACCACTGGACAGTGCATAGCCACGCTACAAGGGCACTCTGGAAGTGTCAACAGCGTGGCATTCAGCCCAGACGGCACCAAGCTGGCCAGCGCCAGCAACTACAACGAAGTGCGGTTGTGGGACGCAACCACTGCACAGTGCATAGCCACACTTCAGGGCCACACTGATCATGTCAACAGCGTGGCATACAGCCCAGACGGCACCAAGCTGGCCAGTGCCAGCAACGACCACGTAGTGCGGTTGTGGGACGCAACCACTGCACAGTGCATAGCCACACTTCATGGGCACACTGACCATGTCAACAGCGTGGCATTCAGCCCAGACGGCACCAAGCTGGCCAGTGCCAGCAACGACCACGTAGTGCGGTTGTGGGACGCAACCACTGCACAGTGCAGAGCCACGCTACATGGGCACTCTGGCAACGTCAACAGCGTGGCATTCAGCCCAGACAGCACCAAGCTGGCCAGCGCCAGTTGTGACCAGACAGTCCGCATGTGGGACACAACGACTGCACACAACATTGCCACGCTACAGGGGCACACTGATGATGTCAACAGCGTGGCATTCAGCCCAGATGGCACCAAGCTGGCCAGCGCCAGTGATGACCGGACAGTCCGCGTGTGGGACACATTGACTGCACACAACACTGCCACACTTCAGGGGCACACTGATGATGTCAAGACTGTGGCATTCAGTCCAGACGGCACCAAGCTGGTCAGCGCCAGTTATGACCGGACAGTCCGTGTGTGGGACATAACGACTGCACACAGCACTGCCACACTACAAGGGCACTCTGGCGGTGTCAACAGCGTGGCATACAGTCCAGACGGCACCAAGCTGGCCAGCGCCAGCGCTGACGAGACATTGCGGTTGTGGGACGCAACCACTGGAGAGTGCATAGCCACGCTACAAGGGCACTCTGGAAGTGTCCACAGCGTGGCATTCAGCCCAGACAGCACCAAACTGGCCAGCACCAGTTATGACCAAACAGTGCGGTTGTGGGACGCAACCAGTGTACAATGCATCGCCACGCTAGAGGGGCACTCTGGCAGTGTCAACAGCGTGGCATTCAGCCCAGACGGCACCAAGCTGGCCAGCGCTAGCGCTGACAAGACAGTGCGGTTGTGGGACGTAACCACTGCACAGTGCATAGCCACGCTACATGGGCACTATGGCGATGTCAACAGCGTGGCATTCAGCCCAGATGGCAGCAAGCTGGCAAGCGCCAACGATGGCAAGACAGTCTGCGTGTGGGACACGACGACTGAACACTGCATTTCCACATTAACTGAACACCTCAACTGGGTCTTGAGCGTGGCATTCAGCCCAGATGGCACCAAGCTGGCGAGCGCCTGCGCTGACAAGGTGGTCCGTGTGTGGGACACAACGACTGAACACCGCATTGCCAGGCTGCAGGGGCACACTGACAATGTCAACAGCGTGGCATTCAGCCCAGACGGCACCAAGATGGCCAGTGCCAGTGCTGACAAGACGCTGCGCGTGTGGGAAGTTGCACACAACACGTCCGGCGCAGACGGCATAAAGCTATCCAATGACACCAAGCGCAACAGAAAGGGCGCCAGAACGGGCCGCAACCATCACTCCGTGGTGCATACTGTTACAGGGTTACTCCTTTGCCTGTTGGCAGGTATATACGTCAAGTCATGCGCAAGGGCAAGGGGCAGGCGCATCACAAAGCCAAGTTTGTAGTATTGGTAGTATTGGTGCAGAAATTGCATACAGTAGTGATGCCAACAATTATCTAAAGCGTCTTCTGCTGGAAGGACACACCAAAGGCGGTGGCTTTGTTAACTCTGTAAAATCAATGTTGCAGGTAGCCATCGGTCTGTGTGCCTGCACTTCCATTCCACGTCTTGTAGAGATTTGGACGCAACATTGCATACTCAGCAGATGTTTGCAATGCCTGGTTGGTTGGCAACACTCGTTGGCAACAGCAAGGTGCAAAAGGGACCGTTTGACAGCTGCTAGCTGTTAGTGATAGGTGGTTGGAGAACACCAAGTTCTGACTGTTTGTGTGATGACCACTTGATGAACTGGAGTGTTGAAGTGAACTGATGATGAACTGGTGTTGAGGTGGGAAGGGGCACCTGTTGCGTTTTGATAGAAGATGGGGGACTTGCTAGAGTGTGTGGATAATGTGCAGCTCAATGGGACAGAGGATGAAATGACGGCACTCCATTAACAACTGCTGCCAGCCTGGGGCTGTGGGTCTACGCAGGGGCAGTGTCCAGATGCGGAGCCTCGACACACTGTTACACGCCATGCAGACACATCTGTGACACGCCGTGTTGATAATAATATTATTAACATACAGTTACACGCCCTCCCAGCCAAACCACACACTCTGCCCCTCCCGCACCACCCACCCCACCCCACCCCACCCCACCCCACCCCCTACACTCGTTAGCACCAACAGCGGAGCTGACAACATGAATCGTCAAGATGCTTGGGCCAGGACCTCACCCAATCTTGCTTTGGCTCATCACTGAGCGCCTGCGCCTCTGCTATCCACAGCCTTGCGCCTGCTGGCATACACCTGCCACAGGCTGCAGCCCACAAACCTGCACCGCCATGCACCACAAAAGTCAGCAGCTGCAGTGAGTGGCATGTGGCACAGCCGCATGTGACGTAGGAACCGCTGGCCGCCCCCTGCATGCAAACCGCGAGCACAGGCTGCCTATCTCACCGAACCCACCCACAGCTCACCGCGGCTCCTTGTACGTGATGATGTGCTCAAAGCCGCCTTCTTCCTGTAGCAGCCTCACAGCCTCCTGCAGCCCCCTGCACCCCACCAAGCTCTCTTTTCCATCATGGCCAGCGGGACCTTCTCTCCCTGTACCGCTGCCCATAGCTCCACTGCTGCATGCTGCCTGACCCATCACCTGATGACTGGGGCCTGGGGCCCCTGAGGGCTCAGCAGCAGGCGGCGTGGTTGTGGCCCCTGGTGCATTGCTGCAGCTTGCTGGCAGTGGCAGGTCATGGACTTGCATGGAGACCTGTAAGTACAGCCCAGCATGGCCATGTATGGAACTATGGATTGCACCACATGACACAGGTCCAGCAAGGAGCACTTGAAGTTGCAGGCTAGCAGCAGCCCTGGACAGCTCTCTGAACGCTCTGCAGGTCACTGGCAGTCACACGCTATTACGCCTCCAGCCCGCATGCAGTCTGCTGTCTGCTGTGATGTCCTGGCAATCCCCACAGGCTGGCAGCCAGCAGACCAATCCCACAGACACATCCATGTACTCCGACTCAGCGCAATGTTTAAATGTATATGTTTGCTATGGGCACCTGCCGGATCTTGGGCCAGTCCTCCTGCCTGATGCCCCGCAGCACCCCCAGCTCACCACGCTCCACATTGATCTTCAGTAGCCCCACGCGCCTGCACCCACGCACCGCACAGGCAGCGTACGAGTATGCAGGAGCGCAACACAGGCGGTACACAACACAAAGGCAGGACACCATCGACACTCATGCAGCACACAGGCAGCACACAATGCAGCACACAACGTATAATGCAGGCAGCACACAGGCGGTACTGAGGCAGTACTGAGGCCGTACACTGGCAGTACACAGGCAGTACACATGCAGAAGTGAGGCAGTACGCACTCGACGCCGTGCTCCCGCAGCAGCTGGCTCAGTGTGGCCACTCTGCAGCTCACTGTATGTGCGCCCCTGAAGTACAGCGCTGAGAAGATGGAGCCATGCAGCAGCCGGAAGAGGGGGCCAGGCAGCGCGCGTGCACCGGCACGCGCCACGCGCTGCAGGGTGCTGACGGGGGACGCAGTATCGTGGGTGATGATGGACGCCGTGGCGTCTAATGCGTCCCGCTCATCACGTGTAGTGGCCCGTGTACAGAGTGCGGCACACCTGGAGGCAGGGGGCCAGTAAGCACGAGGTCCACCGGGCTCTACTGGAATCGGTTAGCACATCATCCACATCATAGCCATACATGACATGATACTTGAGCTGAGGTACATGGCTCATGGCTCATCCCACCCTCCGGGAACTGCCCCTGCCAGTGCCTGCTAAACTGTGTACCCCGCCAGCATCACAGGATATAGATGTGGAAGGTTCGGCCTCATGGGGCCCCACGTGTGATCTCACCTGGGATAGAACACAAACTCTGCCGTACCGCCACCCCCCTCTAGTGCATCCTCCACCACTCCACACGCCACACATTCGATGGGGGCGGCAGGCACCCCAGCCGCGCGCGCCCAGCCCGCATGCAGGTGCGCGTTGAGCTTCAGCGCCTCGGCCACCAAAGGGATTGGCTCAAAAGCGATCACGCGACCAGCGGGCCCGACCTACAGGACGATCAACCAAACAGCAGGCACGTGAGGGCACTGGAAGGCTGCATGCGGGCTGGGCACGCAGCACAGCGCTAGGTCACGCATGGCACCGACTCGGCTTACATGCTGCATGTCGGAGCCCTCTGGCTGTTGCTGCGTCTGAGTCTACATGCAGCAGGTCCCTCAAACCCTTAGATGCCACTGGCAGCGCATGGGTTGCCCTGCCCGCTCAACGCGCACACACACCCACGCGCGCAAAGAGCAGAAGAACATGCAACGTGATGCTCTTCATGACATACCAAGTACAGTCCAGCCAAGAACAGGACTGAGCACCAGTCACGCTGTACGCATGGTCGTGGTCGCATGCAGTAAAGAATTCAGACCTGCCGACTTCACACCTGCAGCGCACCTTCTCAGCCGCATACCGAGCAAAGCTCCCCACGTTGGCCCCCACATCCAGAACCACATCCCCGGGCTCCAGAACCACCAGCCCCCCTGTGGCTCTCCCTTCATACACCTGCCTGCCAGGCTGTAGCTGCTTGGCCTCCAGCACTGCATCCAGCTCTGAGACTACCCACAGAGCAGGCCCTGTGCCATCGTCCAAGGCCTGCGGGTGCACCGCCCATGCATGCATGGGGGCAGCTGGTGAGGGGCGGTTATAAGGATGAAAGCATGGGAGTGGGCCCATGCCGCTTAGCATGGGACCGACATGAGGGTGCGCGCTGCATAGGCATGCACAGTGCACACAGCGCGCATGCAGGAGAGCCATGCAGGATGCAGTTGGCAGGTGAGGCGCCCTGAAAGCGGCAGCTCCATGTAGGAGCAGTTGACCCCCTCCCCATCCCCCCTTTAACAATAGTAATAATAACACGGCATCCCCCCCCTTTCCCGCCTGTAATCAGCCCTCCCTACCAAGACCAAACTCTCCCACCCCACACCCAACCAGCATGACTAGCACCTCAGCATGACCACCCCTCGCACCGGCACCAGCTTCAGCTCAGCATTGGGCTGTGTCAAGGGATGGTCAGGGCTGGACAAAGACAGCTGCGGCTGCATGCTGGGGTTTCTGGCATCAGCTGTAACAAGGTGCTGCACTTGAATGTACAGCGGCGTGCACACAGCTCTACTCTAGCATGTTGCAACTTATGATGGTTACAGCTTTGTTTGGGTACGGGTGGGGTCGTTGATATGTATGCCCCAACCCTCAACTTCGACACGTCAGCCCTTCCAAGACTAAGCTAGCAAACTTGATCAGTCAAACAACAGTTATTGATTGTGTTGTGCTTACTGTGGCTGGATGCAGCAGCCGGCCGAATATGGAATGAAGTGGTCACCCTTATCCGGAAGCCTTATCAGGCACACCACACTTTTGGCATCGACCGCCTGCTCATGTGCCCTGCTGAATCAACCAGCATTTGCATCGCCGACCTGCCACTCGTCCCCTGAAATGTTCCACAGACCGAGATTCTGCCTTGTGCCTTCGTCAAACAAGGCTGATCAGTTTAAGGAGAAAGCAGCCACAATGGCTTGTACCGCTCTGCCCCGATCCTACTATGGCACTGTGGCCTGTCCCGCCAAATGCCATGCACCGCTTCTCCTCCTGTCTCACCTCGTGCCCTCCATGTGCCATGCACCACGACTAGCAGCACTCCTTCACGACAGTCAAGACACCACACCACTGCCGCAGCCACTGGCTGGCATGCAGGTAGGCAAGGCCGATTCCCCAAGCATCTACTGCGTCGCTGTGGCGTCGGCAGCCAGGGGCGTTGCCTGCTGTGCTGCTGTCGGTGTGGCAGCCACGCTGTCATAGCCCTCCACATAGATTGGCACGCTTGCAGGGGCCACCCTGTTCTTTGACCCAAAGATCTTGGACAGCTTGCGGCTGAAGGACTTGCTGATGCTGGAGGTGCGTGACACGCGCGACACATTGGAGGACGCCACACTCATGGCGTCATCACCAGCCCCACCATCAGTGGAGCGATGCGCCCGGTCACCGCCCATGCTGCCGCGCTCGCTCGCATAGGACGCACCGCCCTCCTCGCTCGCGCGTGCAGAGCCAGAAGGGCGGGACGAGCGGGACAGCCCCGGCACGCCACACAGCCCACCAAACTTCTTCACCTTCTCCTTTTGGCTCTCCTTGGCGCCGGGCACCATGAAGTCATTCGAGCGTGCCAGGGGCGGCAGCGACAAGCTCTTGGACAGCCCCTGCACCGCCTGCGCACTGAGCGAGGCACCCCCAAGTGCATGGACGGCCAGGGGACTGCCCATGCGGGCCTTGCCTGGGGACAGGCCACCTGCAGCTCCTGGGGCGGCCTCCGTGGGAGAGAGCACATGCTCCGCTGGGGGCACCACCTGGTCGCTCTCCTGCACCTCGTCGTGCCGCCACTCGTCTGCACAGTCTAGGGTGTCCAGAGTGGAGCGGTCGCCTGCACCTCCAGCACCCGGTGTGCCGGGCCGCAGTGATGTCACGGCCAGGCCCATGTCGCTGTCAACCGTCACCCGCGTGCTGGGCCCACGTACCATGCCCATGAGGGACATCTGCCCCAGGTCAGGGGCGCCGCCCGTGGACGACGTGCGTTGCGCAATCGGGTTTGCGTACATCTGCGATGCAGCGGGACAAGGGTAGGGCGCATGTACACAGTCCGTGAGTTACACGCAGCTCAGTGGTGCCCCACCCGCTGAGCCCCGCAGCCAGATTGACCCACACATGCAGACACAGGCCGTGCGAGGCACAACATACATGTGCATGATGGCATTTATAGCAAGATCCTGACAATTAGGTACAAAGGGGCAGGCTGCCGCGCCCACCTCTGCATACGAGGCCATGGGGTTGTCCATGATGTGGCCGTTGTCATATGAGGTGTAGTCCTCCACGCTGGTCCCCCGGCTGCCCCTGCTGCTGCCGCCCTGGCTCGGCCGGCTGCTGGCACCGCCGGTGCTGCCGTCACGTGCTGCGGCACCCTGGACACCGCCAGCTAGCGAGAGCTCAGATGGCTCTGAGTTGAGCGTGGTGCGACGAGAGCCACCAGTGGAGGACTTGGCGCGCTTGGCCACCTGCTGCTCCCCATCATCCAGGCCCACCGAGCCAACACGGCCAGCAGCAGGGGGGAGTGGAGGGCGCGCGGCGCCCGTACTGGCAGGTGCCACAGCACCCATGCTGGCCGGTGCTGCCACCGCTGGAGCTGCCATCCGCACAGAAGCAGGTGCAGGCTTAGCGACAGGCTCAACTTGTTCCTGGGGCTCGGCAGCAGCTGCTGCTGCCACGGAGGGGGCCTCAGGTGCCTCCTTGATGGTAGCAGCTGCGGGCTGCGCAGGTAAGGGAGCTGCGATCTCTGCACCAGGCTCGGCAGCACCCGCCTCCTGGGGCCCTGATGCATTGCCGCCGGCCGTCAGGTCCATGCCACCCACACTGCTGCGCGTTGAGACGCGCGGCTTGCGTGGGACTTGCATGCCTTCCAGCTGCGCGGTCGGGCGGTGGTCGCCCATCTGCTGTGCCTCAAGCTCTGGCTGCTGCTCAGGCTGCCCCTCCTCCTCCTCCTGCCCATGAGGCTGAGTGGGCAACTCAATGCACACAGCAGCCTCCTCAGCGGCACCCACAGAGTTGGCGGACACACGCATCACCTCCCTCAGCCGCAGCTTGGCCTCCAGCTTGTCAGCTGCAGCATTGGCAATGTCAGCTGCCGAGGTGCCGTTGGGGGAGGTGCCATCAGACACCGAGTCCAGGGACTTGTTCACGTCCGCCACCATACGTGATAGGGCATTGATCCTACAGCCGCACGGACAAATGGAGCAGCTCAGGGAGGTGTCACGGCCACGACGCGCACCCATATTTGGAGGGTTGCGCAGAGCATACTGGCAAACATCCCCAATGAGCAAGTCCAGATCGCGGTGCATCACATCACGGCGGTTTCCTGCGTTGTCGCATGTGCGCTCAACATATACAGCCCTGCAAGCCCTCTGCACCTCCAACCACAGCTGGGGCGCGGGGATTTCCACAGGCGTCACTTACTTGCGCTGCATCTGCTCCATGCGCTCCACGACAGGGCGTGATGGGGTGAGGAAGGGGGATCCGTTGTTGCCGCCCTGGCCGAATGCCAGGAAGGGGGAGCGGCCGCCACGATACTGGAGGGGGGTCATAGCCTGCAGGTGCCGCAGGTGCAGCCAGCGCTCGTAAGCACACATCTACAAGCTCCAGGGCACACCTCTGCCCACAGCACCTCTGCCGACAGGTCCAGCAAGGAGCCAAGGAGCCAGTACACAGCAGGGCCAGGACCCGGGCGGCACACAAAGTTGTTGTTGCCACTTGCCTGGCCGCGTGGTGTGATCAGGCCCTGGCTGCTGTTGCCCTGGCCGCTGCCCAGGCCTGCTGAGTTGGCCATGTTGAACAGGTTTTGGACGGGGGGCATGTAGCTCATGCTCACGGCGGAAGCGTTACTCAGGCGGCGGTCGTCTGCACCGGCCACAGGGCTGCGTGCCGGCATCGTCTGCGCGTGTATCCCCAGGTGCGTGCAGTGCATCACAGTCCACACCCAGTTGGTGAGCAGCACAGCAGCTGCAAAGTCCAAACACAGCTGGCCAGGAACACGACAGCTGCACAGCAGGAGATCTGATCACAAACGGGCGGCTTGCGTGCTGTAGATCATCCCAGATAATACACAGCCTCCCGGCTGGTCATCCACAGTCAAGACACAATACGCACCCTCTGGGAGGAGCTGCGCAACCCGTGGCCAGTGAAGTCCTGCAGGTCAAACTTGGTGGGAATGGAGCTGGCCAGTGCCAGACTCTCGTGGCCTGCCACAAGCTCGCCCTGCACAGACCACGAGACAAACCAGAATGAAGATGTCAGTGTTCTGGAATACATGGAACGGCCGTTACGAGCTGCCAGCCTCAGCGCCCAGGCACTGAATGTGTGCGCGCAGTGAGGAGGATGTGCAGCAACGTGAGACAGCCAACCATTGCACTTAAGTGAGGCAGCAGCACAACCATCAGGCAGCCAACACGCAACAGTGCACGCAGCTGCAGCCACACCTGCAGGGCAGCCATCTGCTGGCCCATCTCCTCCAGCTGCGCACTCAGCTGCTTGAGCGATTGCTTCTGCTTAGGCATCGTGCGCGTCGTGCGCAGGGGTGAGATGTGGTCCGCCTCCTCATCCTCTGCATCCTCACTTGTGTACCTGCGTGTGAGCAACGCCCAAACCAGCCCCGTACGGTCAGCTCTGCAAGCCTCCAATGCCACCTAGAATATGAAGACATGAGCACCGTCAGCAGGCATCCGCTGCAATCTAGGGCATGCAGGCATGAGCGCAGCAGGCATTCAGTGCAATTGAGAGCTCCTGACCAAGCAGCTGGCTATACCAGCGGCCCAGCCAGAGACATCTCATGATACACAGCATGCACTCCATACACACTTTTCAGCCAGGTCCCCCTCAAAACGATGGAGCAGCTGCTCACCGCGGCATTGCACCCATGGGTTTGGGTGTGCTGAATGCGATGGCCTGGTCAGCCAGGTCATCGCCTTCATGGAAGCCAAGGTGGTTCTCCATCACATATGCCTCAAAGCCGCTGGTCAGGTGCTGGATCTGTGCCTGCAGCTCCTCTACCTGCGCACTGCACGCTGCCTTGAGCAGCGCCACCTCCACCACACGGCTCACATATGCCTGGTCCATCTGAGCACGTGTCTCGTCCAGGACCGACAGCACACCGCCCAGCTGCTCCTCAGCTGCACGCCGCTCCTCGTCAGCGCACGCCTGTGCGCGCGCAAGCTGAGACGCAGCAGCGTCTGCCCGCGTGCGCTCCGAGCTGATGGCAGCCTCGGCGGCAGGCAGCTGCTGCACCTGGAACTCCGCAACCTGGGTGCGCAGCTGCTCATTTTCCACCAGCAGTGCACCAGCCAGACCCTGCGCCTCCTCCAGCTCTGTGGCCTTCTGTACTACGGCCTGCAGAACACAGGGAAGCAGGCAGAGATCCATTTTACAAAGCCTAACGCAAGTGTACTTATTATCATTTAACGCAGGTTGAAAGCTGTTCAGCAGCCCAGCCTTCCAGCTCAAGCCAGGCCTGCTCAGCTGCAGAGCTCCTTTGCAGCTTTGGGTGCCACTTATGTCACTATGTGTGTGGTCCAAGATGCCAGACCTCACCTGGCGCAGCAGCTCGTTGTCGGTGTTCAGCACCATGCCTGTCTGCTGCACCAGCTTGCGCTGCTCCTGCAGCTCGGCCTCCAGGTTCTCTGCGTGCTTTCGCGCAAGCTCGGTCACTTGCAGGGCCTGCTCGCGCAGCTTGGCGTTGGCTGCCTCAAGCTCCTCCTTCTCAACCATGCTCACTGCCTTGGCCACGCTCAGCTCGCTCAGCAACCTGTATCAGTGATCATTTGGTGGAAGATACGGTCACGCAGTGACGCTGCACGCGAGTATTAGCAGGCAGCAGCATGCATGCAAGCTGCAGTACGGAGCAAAGCAACTTGATCACACATTAGGGTTGCTCACTTTGCAGCCACAGCCTGCTCGCGCTCCACAGACTGGTCCAGCTGAGTTGCCAGGTCGTCGATGCACTCCAGCAGCTGCTGGTTAGCCTCCTGCAGAAGCAGCTGGACGTCAGCTGTGATGTCCCCAGCATCTGCCTGCACCCCCTGGTCTGAGATGTCAGGCTTAGCTGGCTCTAAGGCTGGGAGGACGACCGGGTTGCTGGTCACAACATTGGCAACCGCTGATGCCACAGTACTGCTGATGATGGCTTTGGTTGCGTACTGCTCCGCCTGAAATGATAACATGGCACACACAAATGCGTGCAACTGTGCACGTCAGCCATCGTTCCCGCCCAGCACACAGCTTGCATGCCAGCACGCAGCAAGGGGGCGTCGCAGGACAAGACGGGCAGGGCAGAAGCATGTGCAGGCCGGTCCTGACGCACCTGGTGCAGCTGCGCCTGCATGTGGATTAGCTTAGTGGCCAGCTCCTCAGGCGTGTCGGCAAAGCTGGAGATGACACGCAGCGCAGACAGTGCGGACCCAGGCAGCGGGTCGCCAGAGGGGGCGCTGGGCCAGCTGGACGCATTCATCAGCTGATGGTGGTCATACTGCAGGCTCTGCACCCAGGCCTTGGCCATCTCCTGGATGCAGGTGTCAGCACCCTGGGCCCTGCCTGCAGTCAGCAGCTGCTGTAGCACGCCAGGTAGGCAAGCTGGTGCTGCTGTTAGCAGCTTGCCACCAGGCACCAGCGTGGTGGGTGGTAGAGGCAGAGGGAATTCCCAAGGGTTCACATGCGACGCAGCCAGCTCATCCACCACTACAGGCACAGCTGGCTTCTTGCTGAACAGCTGCTTGAGGATGAGGAGGAACTGGTGCACCAGCTGCTGGATAGCAGCAGGAGGCAGCACCAGTGACAGTGCCAGGGCGATGGGAAGCCACTGCTTGAAGGCCTGGATGCGAGGGTCATTTGGGTCCCAGCTGAAGCTGTCCCCGAAGTTCCATCCCCCACCGTTGCCTCCACCAGAGCCGCCCTCGAAGATGCCATCAATGTCTGAGCCACTCACGATGCTGGTGGTGGCTGTGGTGCCAGTGAGGATTGCGTCGTCTGCAGGTGAGCAAGGTGAGCGTGTCCATTGCGACCACCATCGTACACCATGTTAGACATGTTGCACATCGCCCTGTTGCTTGTACATGCATGTTCGAAGAGTTGAGCCATTTCTTTGTACAGATCAATGTGCAGCGTGCAGTGTGATACACAGCTCGCCCACCGGTCACTCGGGAGTACATTGGCACGTCATCCGGGGACACTGAAGCTTTGGTGGTTTCCAGAGCCTCCTTTGCCTCCTGGGCGATCTCGGTTGCTGTCTCCTTCACTGACTTCCACGCAGCAGAACCAGCACCTGATGCCATGGACTGCAGGCTGATCGCGCTGGTCGCCGCCATCTCCAGCATTTGCAGGAAGCCCTGCACGTGAAACGCGCCCACAGCAGCAACATCACTATACCGCCGTTCATACAGCTCATACCTAGGTCACACATCAGCCAATAAGGGCAAGAGGCGTCCTGGTGCCTTGGCCACTTCCTGGCAGCGTACCTGGTCCTTGGGCAGCTCGTTGTCCCGGAGGATGTCCAGCACATCATTCTTGGGCATGCCCAGAGCCATCAGCAGGGTGGCGACGGTGGAGGTGTTGTCGAGAGGGTCCGTGCCGCTGAGGTTGTGCTGCGCCTCAGCCTCTCCTGGTGCAGACACCAGACGGTCATCAGCCATTTGGCTTCCGGGCGCCGCCGCTTGGGTGGTCCGGGCCTGTATACAGGTGTGTCATAGTGCGCCAGAGGTCAGGATGTGCAGATGGTGAGCTGGAAGGCAAATATGATCCACATAGCAACTGTGCAACGATTTCCTGGCTGTACCTTGGGCTTGGGAAAGCCAGCCAGTGTGCCCAGCAGAGTGCCCAGCACAAGCGTTGATCGCCCCAACACAGCCAGCAAGAGGTAGCCAATTGCATAGTCCTTCTTCAGCACTGCCTTCAGGAAGCGACTCCATGACTCAGGCAACTGGCCATCCAACTCATGGGCTGCAGGGCAGTGCATGAAACGATCAGATCGTTTGCGGCAGTAGCTAAAGGGGTGAACGATGGTCAGGGGACCACCCCCTTTGAACCTTTCCTTTCTTGGAGGGCATGCACTGCTGCATTTGCTGGTCATTAAGCAGCATGAGCAGGATGTCAGACAATGTGAGGCATGTGCAGTGTTGCTGCCACCGTGCATGCCACAATGTTGAAGTGTGACTGGCTATTGAGTGCGCTGCTGGCTTGCCCCTTGCAGTTGATGTGCGGCCAGATGTGCATGCCCCATCTGCTGTTGTTTTGATGGAATGCATGTGTGGTTGTGTGGGGCTAGAGGGGCTGGGTTTGAAGGAAGCAGGCAATCTGATGGGCAACCATTGCTCACCACCTTACAGCATCGATGCACCGTACAGTAGTAACTGTCATGCTACCTTGGTCCTGCAGCACCCTGGGCTTGCCAAGAGCCCAGTTCTGCGCGCACCTGAGAATCGCTCAGGGTCGGTCTGGCGTGCAGCCTTTGTAGCGATGTTGTCAACCTCTCCGCCCTTGCCCTGCACGCATGCGCACCACGTTCAAGGCACAGCGATTGATCGTACCTGCAGTACAGGGGTGCGCGGCTATTGAGGGCAATCTAGCGCAGGTGGTGAACAGCCAGCCCCCGCACCTCAGGCATGGCTGGAACTGTGACGCGGCTGCGGCTCCAGGATGGCCCTCCCAGGTGACGGTGGCTGCTGCTGTAGCAGGTGACAGCCCGTGCCACTGCTGCATGGCTGGCGCCCTTCTCAGAAAAGTACTTGATCAGGGACTTGACCTTTGGGGGTGGTATTGCTCTGCAGGCATAGGCGCATGCAATCCATGCAGGCATGAGCGATCATGCTTGCACATGATGCTTGCACAGGTCAACAGGCCACAGTCCCAGCCAAGCACAATTGCGGCGCACATGGCGTGTCCGGAGTGCGCCTTGACACCATCTGCGGTGCACAAGCGGCGCATAAAGGTTTACTGTGCCTTTGTGCCATCTCCCCAGGCCCGAGGTAACTGGTTTTCCTTACCCTGGACCAGCTGTCAGTGTTTCGGCAGCGGGGTATGCATTTGAGCGCGCACCTTCGGCAGCTACAGGCCCGCCTAGTGATTCTGTTGCCCTAGAAAGGGCCGGCATGAACATGGCTGTCCTAGGCAGCTGTCACTGAAGCCAATAATGCTCAGCTCAAGATCATCAGTCTTCCAGTTTGCAGGCTGCTTCAAGCATCTGCAGCCCCTGGACACCGCGCAAGGGTGTGCACGGCCGCAGGACACAGTAGTGCATGCTGCAGCGTGCCTCTACGCCAAGCTATGGGGCGCATGCGTATCACCAAGTTACAAATCGCTACGCAACAACAAGCGCCCGAAACCCCCCCTCTCATTCTCCCAGCCAAACTTCACACTATCCGTGACTGCCTGGAACTGCAGCAAGCAGGCCGTGCACTTAGTCTTGGCTCTGAGAGGCGTCGGCTGCCCGTTTTACAAAGCAGACACACTGCACATCTCTAAGCCCGCAGATCTGGAGCTTGTCTTGGCATTTGCTACTATATTGCTTACACAAAGCAACGTATTTGCCATATAGCACGGGGGACGCGGGTTGACTAGTTGACCATGCGGGACTATGCGCGGGAGCAGAATGGTGGCATGATCGTCATGGCCACCAGCGTGGATGAACGCTTCCCACCAGAGAACATGCTGGACGGGAAGGACAGCACATTTTGGATGACCACTGGCATGTTCCCTCAAGAAGTCGTGCTCATGCTCAAGGCCCCCATCCAAGTGTCCAAAATCACCACTCTCTCATTAAATGGTGGGCTTGCGTGTGTTTTGCGTTTGCACACGCATGCATGCACACCAGCATGCTTGCATGCCATGCGTGCTGCCAGCACAGTGAATGCTGCCCAAAGATTTGATGCATGTCATGCACCTGCAGTCAAGAAGCTGCTAGTGGAAAAGTGCGAGCAGGAGAAGCCTGAGTCGTTTGAGAAGGTGTTTGAGATTGGTGAGTATGGTGTGGCAGAACTGAAGGGAAGCTCGCACGTCAAAAACTCCCCGGAGATGACGTGCAAGCAATCAAGTGGTTGTATGCCATGACTTGAGAGGCATGCTTTGATCCAAGCAGTAGCACATGCTGGCGCAAGCACTGCTGCAACGGCTACGATGGTTGTCGCTCTGCAGAGCTTGCAAACCGTGGGGACCGCCTACAAACAGAGGTGCACCAAGTCAACATCCGGGCCAAGTACCTGCGCTTCACGATAGGGTCTGGGCATGCGGAGTTTGCAAGCATCAACAGGTGAGATGGCTAGACGGGAGGTACCTGTTGTACTGCTGCACATGAGTGCAGCAGTCCGCCCGTGTCAGCATTCTGCTGTGAGGATGCCATCCTGGTCCTGAGGTCCTGAGAGTTCTAATAGGACTCGTCCATGTGAGTCGCATGCACACATATATGCATGCAATGCCACAGCTGTGACAGTGCTCTGCTCAGGCGCCCGCATTCTCTGCCTTGCACGCAGGGTTTCAGTTGTGGGCGAGTCGCTGACGGGCGATGATGGGCCAGGCGTGGACGAGGACATGGGGCGGCCAATGAGCCAAGAGGGTGGCAGTGCAGCACACGGCTTTGGGGCGCTATAAGTCAGCTGAGCCAGCTGGGGCGCCAGGCGACCCTCAGAACTGACATCATGTAGAACAGCGCTTTGGCAGCAGGGCAGGATGGGGTAGGGTCTGGGATGATGAGCAGCTCGTCAGGGAGCAGTGGGCGAGGGTGGGGCATGATGTGGACAGGCATCATTACATTGGCCGCAACGAAGCCATACCCTCTAGGTTGCATCAGGGACCAGCACCCAGCTGTAAATGTACAGGCATCTTTGCTGGTTTCAGCAGCACTGCTTGTTTACAGCGCTTGCCACTAAACCATTTGTCTGGAGACTGGCACAAGACTGGATCCTCTGCCGTACTATGCACTGGAGCACTGTACAGGAACACTTGCAGTACAGCACTGGCACACTGGCATGAAGATTGCACAGTAGCCCTTCTTATTGCAGAGGCATATCGTGTACTAGTGACAAAAAGTGACAAAAAGGCAAGTACTGTTGTACCTGTGCGCTGGTGTACCTTCCACACAAAACTGTGCAATGTCAAGGGTCAAGCAGAGTCACAGGGTCAGAGGTGGGGCACGTCATATGAAACATCTTAGCTCCCATGCAGTACCGTAATAAACAACTGAAACACGCAGTCAACAGCAAGTTCATCTGGTCAAAGGGTCCCACGAGTTGGGCCAAGCACATATCGACGAAAACATGAGAGTCGTGTTCTCACGTGCTGAGAGCAGAAGCACAAGCTTAGAGCTCTGTGGAACGCCTTGTTAGACTGTTGGTCTTTGTCGTGTCATAGTATCAGCTTTAGCGTTACGTGTACCGCACATCCCACGCGTAGAGGGGTGTAATGCGCGCAGTCCCATCCCAGCTGCATGACGCGATGCGGCTCCCATCTCCCTGTTCCACCCACACTAGCCCACTCACACGTGCCGTGTGGCCATGGATGCTGAAGAGCCGCGCCCCCGTGGCTGCATCCCATACGTGCACAGCCCCTGGCTCATGTCCGGTGACTAGGCGTGAGCTATCAGGTGACCATGCCAAGCTGGTGGCTATGGTGCGGCAGCTGATGGTTGCCACGCGCTTGTGTGACCCCACTTGGTAAATCCGCACACAAGAGCCATCTCCCGCCTGCGCTGCATCGCGGCCCATGCCCCAGCGCACGGCCCCCTGCTGCTTATCCGGCTGCCCAGGACTCAACACTGCCAGCCACCAGTTGTTGGGAGAAAACGCAGCAGAGCTGGCAGGGCCTGCAGCAGGGTCCACCAGCTGGGTGCACTCGCTGCAGATGGTGGCTTGGTGCTGCAGCCGAGGAGGGGTGGTGACTGAGCCACTATCACTCCCCCGGCTAGAGGCCACATCACTCACAGATGCACCGCCCTCAGAACCGCTCAGATCAGATGCCCTACTCGCATCTGAGCTGACGCTGGTGGTGGCTAAGCTGCCCCCTGCACTGCCCCCACGGTTGCGTCTGGCCGTGGCAGCAGGCGCAACACAAGCCATCTCCCACAGGTGCACACCAGCTTCACCACAGCTGGCCAGCAACCTGGCGTCAGGTGAGAAGGCCAGCCCCCGTGTACCATTAGGCAATGCCTGGGTCCCGGATGCTGATTCAGGCTCCTCAGGCCCCGCCCCCAGGCCAAACCACCTGCCACTGCCCTGCTTTGGCAACCCTGCTGTTTGAGAAGGCCCTGCACTCTTGCATGCTGCTTCATGACCATCTGCCCCCGCCACAGCCGACCTCTTGGGGCATGGCCTCAGCTTGGTGATGCATGTGGCGGCTGAGTTGGCCCTCAGGTCCCACAGATACACTTCCTGTTCAAAGGCTTTGGCTGTGGCCAGCCATGTGGCATCCCTTGTGACTGCAAAGGTGCTGAGGGGGCCGATGTCTGTGGTAGCTGTGCACTGGCCCGTTGCCACCTCAAACACCTGTCCACAGCAGGTGGACCAGCAGGCAAGGAAGCGGCCATCGGCGATGAACGTGACGCGCAGCACCCGGCTGCCATCCACACGTAGAGTCCGCATGCACGTCCCTTTGGCTGCGTCCCACAGCCTGACTGCCCCATCGACGTGACCAGTGGCGAGCAGCTGGCAGCAGGGGCTGAAGTCCAAGCATTCCGCGGAGGCAGGGCTCTGGCCTGGTGCACCTGACGCGCGCTCGCTCGTCACTCTTCGCAGCTGACGGGTCGCTGCCTCCAGCACCGCCCGTGCAGCTGCCTCTGCGTGTGCGTTCCCGGCCGGACCTTGCGTGCTGCTAGCGGCAGGCGGCGCGCCCCGTAGGGACGCAAACATGGGGCGCTGTGGCCGCCGCTGCTGCTCCAAACCCAGGCTCACATTGCCCTCGCTAGCTCTGTCTAGCCTGTGACGTTTCGGCCCTGAACCCCCTCCTCCGACTTGGGGTCTCCCTGAACTGTGTGCTCCTGGAGCTCCGAAAGTAGAATCCCAGTCCTCACCCTCAGGGACCGGCCCCAGCAGTTGAGGTGGGCCCCCAGCAGACAGCCCCTCCACACGGCACACCACCACATTGCTGGCTGCGCCCATCGGCACAATCTTTACTGCGTCTGGCAGTTCCACTGGCAGTACCACCGCCTCAGCCATGGCCTGCGCATGCCACCGTGTACAAGAACTCCGTCAGCCATGCACTTGAATCGGTGAGCCTGAGGCTGTAATAATATTAATAACACCTGCCTGAGGCTGTGAGGGTGTTATATCTTAAATGTCATCCCAAGATCAGGAAAACGGCCCAATGGTTGGCTGGAGCTAGCATATCAACGACGTGCTTGCGTGCAGGCAGCCACATTGCCATGCTTGCATGGGGTGAATTCTCTGTGCGAGCAGAAACAGCCGCATGCATGGAGGGCGCCCACGCACCTGCTGCGCACGTGGCACCGCGATGGATGCACTGCAGCCCATGATGGGCTCTTCTGGTGCAGCACCTGTAACCCAGCAGACGTGTGGTGCACGTGTGGAAGTGCAGTCCGTAGCTCCAGCCGTTTACCACAGCTGCCTGATACCTACCACACATGAAGCAGTCAGCTGTGCAACCAAACACCCCCCTCGAGACCCAGCGCCCAGTGATGGTAAAGGGCTTCCTCACTGAGGATCAATTACAGCACAGGTCGGGGGACGGTGCTCATCCTTCGCGGGGACCATTTGGTTATGAGCGCATTACCCCAGCCATACGCAGCCCCCGTTGCTGTTATCAAAAATCCACGCGAATTCAAGGGTCACCTCACGTGCTCACAGCCAAGCACCTGCGCCGGCTTGCAGATGTGGTTTACTTTGTGGACGTCAGCTTGCTCCGTAAGATAAGTGAGGTGTACAGCGTACAGCTCTCCCATGCAACTGGCTGCTGCTCATCCGCATCTCCTGCCGGCTGGACCTGTTTGCTGGGTGTACTGCAAGGCACTACACTCAGTTCCAACAGTTACAAACTACTGCTTTAGACAGCCGCTAGAGCTAGCTTGGTAGTCGACATATGCAGGGAACAAGAGTGGCACCGCACACCAGGCGGCTGGCTACGCTGGCTACGGCTGGATACACCAAGCATCGCCGCAGGCGCTGCTACTGCTGCTGCTGCTGCTGCCGCCGCCGCCGCCGCTACTGCTGCTGCTGCTGCTGCTGTCGCCGTCACTGCAGTAGGCGTCAGCCAACTTCGGCTGATACAGACAGTGCCGGTGCAGCAAAGTCAGGGTCAACCCGCCACCCGCACCGCGCGAGGTGTGGCGGGCTGATGTCTGGCTGTCCTCATAGTCAGCTGCGAGACGATTGCGCAATGCGTGCGCTGGCATACGGTAATGTGTCACTTTCAGACAGCCTCCTTTCTTCCATCCACTGCACTGTCAGTTCTGTGCACGCAGACGAGAGGCGTGTAAGGAGTGGAACGGGTGGAGAAGACATGTCATGGCAGGTGTGGGTGGTTCACAGGGTGGAGAAGGCATGTCACGGCAGGTGTGGGCGGTTCACATTTGAGGTATGCGGATGCACCACGCTTTTTCCACGTCAACTGACATGCGCACTGCAGCCGTGCACGCGCACCACCACACCCTATTCGCTGATGGTGCTGCTGCTGGGCCAATGTTTGGCCTCCACCCATCAGCAACTTGCAAATTACAGCTTTCCCTTCGCTGGAATTGCCACAGGTCCCTGAGCTGCATGCTGATCAACAACTTAAACAGCTGGGTGGCTACAGCAAACTGGGTCCAACCATCCCAAACTTTTGACGTGCCTGCGTGGCCCCAAACAATTGTGGCTTGCAGCAAACTACCGGCAAGCACGAACCAGCAGACCCAAACAGCCAGCTCCTGCTACCAGAGCGCAAGTCGGTGCGTTTATGTATGAAAACCAGGTATCCAGCAGGTATGTGGCTCGGCCCTTGTGGCATCGCTGAGAGACCCTGCAGCATGCCAATGCCGAGCAAAGCCCAGCATGACAGCTCCGCAGCAACAAAATCAAAGCTCAAAAGGTGGCACATGCCGGTGCAGCACTGCAAGCTCTTTACCCGCACAGGAGAGGCATGCATGCGCTGCAGCCCATGCACAGCCGAGCAGCAGGGGATGAATCGTAAGCGAAAGCAGCACGCCAGATGTGCGGGGCGCATCACATCCATGGAACATCCGTGTACCAAAGGAGCAAGAGAGGCTTGCCAACAGTCACTCCGTAAGAACAGATCAACAACATGCTGTACACTGCACCACTGCTGACGTACCCTGCAACTTGCACAGCTTGGCCTACTTGGTCGCCTACTCACACGCACTCACACGAAATACACCCACATCTGTAATCTATAGCCTCCGCAAGGCTCCTGCAGGGAAAGCCACATAGAAAAGTGAAGCCATCCCACTGGCCCCGTCCCCAAGTGCTATCTGCCTACTCAAGAGATGAAATGGCACCTGGTCCCTGCCACCCGGTGGCTCGCAAGTTGTGGCCCTCCTTCCTTTCAAATGGCACGGCGCATGTGAATGGTCCACGGCACGTACCCTGCTTTCCCCATACACTCCCACCTGCAACTGTATGCAGGTGTGCAAATGCCCCACAGCAGTGACCTCAGCTAGCAGCCCACACTATCCAACCGTGCCGCCGCAGCCAATGCAACTGCTACTTCCACCACTGACAAGGTAGCGCCTCGGTGCAGCACCACAGCCGCAAACCTGGGTTAGCCAGTGGCGGCTGGTGTGCTGAAGTGCATCCAGGCATCCCATGTGGTGCTGTCCCTGTCCATCATGCCTCCCAGCTGGACGGCTGCCGCACAGATCAGTGCAGATCAGCGCAAGTCCAAGCCGGACGGAGCAAAGCAGAGCTGTGCAGTTGGCCGCGTCATACAGCGCTGCCGGCGCTGATAGCTGGAGTTCGCCGCGCCGAGCTGAGTGAGTTGACCTTGCTGAGCACACCTCGCAGTGTGGCACGCGGCGTGCACAACAGCAGGCGCTCGATCTGCAGGCAAAGGCACGGCGGCACAACAACACACCACCATCAAGGGCTGCTCATGTTTGTGGGGAGTAACAGGGTGTGGACCGTGTCAGTGTGCAGTGCCGACTGCGAGGCAAGGGTGTCCAGCAGCCCAATGCGCACAGCAGTTGCCCATACACCAGATAAAGCCCTCAGCTCTTCCAACGAGGGGCGGTGCAGTGGGGGCCACAGTGCAAGGTCTTGGGGTCCTCCGAGGGTCTGTCCTAGCCTACAATCCCTATTGCCTGCAGCCAGGCTTGCATGGGCCCACCACTGACTTGCCCAGCACGTGGCCTGGGTGCTCTGAGTCTATAAACGGATGCCATGCATGCTTGTGACTGGCTGCCATTGATCTTTCATGCTTTCATTGGCCCACCTCACGCAGGCTCTTCTTCTTTGTCTCCACCATGCGTAGGTGCACAAAGGCGGCCCCGAGTGCAGTCAGCGCCGCGTAAACGATGAACACTGGGCCCAGGCCCAGGCTCGTGAGCAGCGGTACAAAGCTCAGCGCGACACCCAGGTTGCCTGCCCAGGCAAGGAAGGTCGCGAGGCCAGCAACCTGGCCCTTGATTGCAGCTGGCAAGATCTCCGAGAGGTACAGCCATGTGATAGGTCCAGCCCCCAGCGCAAAGAAAGCCACGTAGGCTAGGACAAGCACCGCTGTCGCCACACCGTCGCTTGCGTCGACCACGGGAGATTGGGGATCGACATCTGCCCCTGCGGCTGGGCCGGAAAGCCCAGGCGTGGTGGGGCCGGCTGCCGGGGCCAGTATCGAATTCAATACGGCCACGGCAAAGAGGCACAGGGCCATGCCTGTGTACGAGATGACCATGAGCGGGCGGCGGCCCACGCGATCCATAAGGCAGCCTGCCCAGAGCGTGACCTGTGGACAGTGCCGCCGGAGGTACTGGGTGGAGCTTGGTGCCCAATACAGATGGAGAAATGCGGTGATAATGAGGTTACCGCCCCTCATGCAACCATGCAGGACGACCTGCCCCGCATGCTTTGGGCAGCACAACGTCCTGCAGCAGTAGCATGAAGAACTCATGGGCACACTCCGCAAGGCAGTGCCAGCTACAGCTGATGGGCATGCAATACTGAGGAGCGACTCGTCGAAACCAACTGTGGCGCAGACTCAGCTGTCTCTTTACTAACTCACCACCATGTTGATGAAGCCCATCAGGATGGATCCCCAGATGGGGGAAGGCAGCCCCACATCCATGAAAACCTCGGACGAGTACAGCACCATTGCATTGATGCCACATGCCTGCTGCAGCAGCGGCAGCCCCAGCGCCAGTGCCAGCACGGCACGGTACTCGTACCTACGCATGTCGCAACCCCAAGAAGCACGCATGCAATGGAACAAGAGATTAGAGAGAAGCTGTCCATCATGCTGATGGAGTACATTGGCTGAGGAATGCACCCAGATCCCTACTCACACCATGCCCAGACCGCACGCTGCATACAGGCCACAGCAAAACTGAGCCACTTGAGCATGCAAGGATGTACCTGAACACCGAGGGAGCAAAGCAGGTGCACCAGCGGCTGCGCCCCTCCACCTCCTGCTGCTGCATCGCCAGGAGCGCTGCATGCGGCACCACATGGCTGCTACTGCTGCTGTGGCCGCCATCACTCTGCTCGGGCATGTTGCTCACGCTCTGGCGTGACAGCACAGGGAGCACGTCCTTGACCTGCAGCAGATCAGATCACACACCACCCATGGATACAATAGTGTACAAACCCAACAGTACAACAAGTGTTAATATGATTATTAGGAGTACAATGAGTAAACATGCCTGGACGCAGCACGAACACTACAACACCAGCCATGATCCGTAGACTGACAACACATCCTTTCGCTGGCGGGGCCATCAACGTCCCCAGCTCTAAAGTACTTGAGAGCAGCACCTTGGCAGAGCAACCTTGGGAGCCCTAGCCTCATACGCGAGCATGGCGCGCACAGCCGGCCCCCTGAAGGCACCCAGATGTGTGTACCGCCATCCCCGCAGCCCGTTTGACGACGTGAGCCGCACCCACCGGCGCCAGCACCAACGGTGCACTGAAGCCTGGCGATGGCATCCCCTCCCAGCTGCCTGCGGGCGCCTGGTGGCCCGGTGGCAGACCTGGGATGCCCCGGTGTGCATCCTCCTCATCTGCAGGCAGTGCCTCATACAGGATTGCATGACTGCCCCAGAGCGCGATGCACGACTCGTCGGCCCGTTCCTTATCCCTGTCCTCCAGCCACACAGGTGACTCTGGGCATCTGGTGAGACACAGCGCCTGCAGCACGGCAGGCACCGCAGCCGCCCACAGCACGACACGGGACCATGCGACTGTGACCCCAAACACCTCCACGTCGTCCACACCCCAGTCATAGGGGATGCCAGCGATGTACGCGAGCAGGATACCCAGGTTGATGGAAACCTGGGAGAGAATGCAAGGGGGTGGTATGCAACGGGAAGCGTAGGTCAGGGAGCGATGGTGATGCCGGGGCAGTGAGCGGTGAGGGAGCGATGAGGCAGCAATCGAATGAGTGGTGGTGAGTCCAGGGCAAAGGGGACAGGGAGGTGGGCAGTCACGGCGTGCAGGGTCCAGCAGCGTGCGCTAGGGCTGAAGATACGAGTGGCTGGTGGTGCGTCTGACAGCTCAGCACCCCGTGTGGGGTTGAAACTGCTGCATGGCGCCGCACTGCAACGACACAGAAGGCAGCCATCAGCATGCCCTGCAACATGCGCATGCAAAGATTTGCAGCTGGAGCAGCGCCCTACCTGGTGCAGCGTGACCAAAGTGCCACGCAGCTCCCTTGGTGATATCTCTGCGAGGTAGCGAGGGGCCAGCAGTGACGCTGCGCCTGCGCCTGCACAAGCAAACCATTGCAGGTGGTGCGCACGCACTGCTTGTGTCGCAGACGGAGGATGGGCCCCACTTCCACATTATGCATGCTGACTGCGCACCAGCAGCGTGCGGGCATGCGCGCGCGCCAGCTGCCAGCGTCCACAGCATGCACTGAGGCACAGCCTGCGGCGCTCTCACCAAGTCCTGCGATAACGCGGCCCATGCCAAACAGCCCTGCATGACCTGGCGCGGCTCCTCCTGCCATGAGTGCTCCAGCACCGAAAAGAATCGCTGCAAGGAGCTGCGCTCGCTTGAGACCAACGAAATCCGCCAAGAGCCCGGAGCCAAGCGCTCCTAAAGCCCCGCCCACGATGGCCAGCGCCGCGCAAGCCCCTTCTCCAAGCAAGAAATCTTCGGCAAGCTGCCTGATGATGGTGTTCACGCAGGAAACCTGGTACCCTGCAGGTGGATGCGCATGAATCTGAGCTGCTGGTAGACGATGTGCACGGATCTGAGGAAAAAATTCCAGGGCACGTGAAGGGCACACTAGAAAAAGCGCCGATTTTTCCCTTACCATACTGCAGGCTCCCTGTCAATGCCGTGAACACGGCGAACCACAGTGTCGCAGGCCACTGCCCCATCCCAACAAGGGGGCACCCTTGACTATATGGAATGGCTCGTGCTTCAACCCATTTGCAGATGAGCAAGAGCCAGCAAGGAGTTTCTATTCAGCTGGCATGCGACAAATCTGACAATAAAACCCGTTGAGCGAGAATGTGCTCTTCAAAACATGAAAATAGGAATGATTACAACGGCTGTGTTCGTAAGGCTGCACTGTGCCTTGTGACGATCATGGCCCTTCGACTAGACAGATGACCACTGTGAGGGACGCTGTGACAGGACTGGCGCACTGCTTATGCAAGCCTCCAAGCACCCTGGCCCACAGCAGGAACAAGCTTGCCATTCGTCATCATATGAGGCCGCTGTGCAGCCATGTGCAGCTGCCGGGGCTGGGGACGCCAGCTGCTGCAAGCAGCAGGCAGCCGAACGGTTGTATCACGACTTCATGAGTCGAGTTGTCCTTGCGCAGCCCCAGCGATGAAGGCCAGAACTGCATTCAGCACATCCTGTGGTGCCTGTGATGCCGTGTCTATTTCAATGTGGTGCTGCAGCTGGACTTCCCCACTTGAACTCCAGCGCCAGCACTCCTTGTACCTGTACAGGCACATGCGGACATCACAGACAGGGCATCGATGAAAGGAAACACCATTAGCAGTGCACAATGCATCGCTTTTCACAGACATTAACACGACACGGTTTGTCACAGATCAACAGGTGTTATGCCGGGGTCTGACTGTGCTGAAGCTAATGTCCACCACAGACACGCATGTTAGCGACACTGAAGCGTGAAGGTACAAATCCACCACAAAGGGAATGCACGATGCAGCAGCCGTAGTGGGATAACAAGGCGCAATGCACACACCGTTCCAGGGTTGCCTGCAGCTGCGCCCATGTTCCTGGCTTGTGTGATTTTTCCGTCCCTGCATCTTCGGCGCCCCTGGCTTCCAGACGTGCCCGCCACTGAGCCTCATCACTGCACACACACTCCACTACCACAAGCTGCGCATCCAGCTGCAGTACACAGAGTCACGTTATGCGAGTTAGTTTAGTTGGATCTCTTGAGGCCACCGTTCGGTAAGGCCAAGATGGTTGCAGGATTCATGGCACATCACTGGTTGCAGCGTTCATGCATCAGCCGTGGCTGGTTACCGTAGAGTGAACACTGGACACTGCAGACTGACAGTAGTGCACACCTCTCCAGCAAGCCGCTCCGCCTGGTGGTAGAGGGCCACACGTGCGAGGGGGCAATCGAGCACAACGCCTTGCCGCAGGGACAGCTGGGCACGCGCGACGTTGAACATGACCTGTTGTGGCCGTGCACCAACCAAACCCTCAAGGCAGCCTTGTATGATGATGGTTTTTGACACATTGGAAGCTCGTGCATGCTATGTACTGACTGTTGAGTACATGATGCTGCGCGTTCTTCCTTACACACCTTGTAAGACAAGGCGTTCCAGTCCACATCTCTGCCTGCGCCCGTGACGACAAGAGGCTGGAAGCAGTCCCGCACATCATCTTTGTCCACGAGCGTCAGATGCAGTGCCTGGCAGAGCTGCCTGCGCGTGTACAAGCATGCAGCACCATGCACATCGCGGTCGACTCCATGCACACGGCCCATGCTCGTGTCACAGCAACTTCACACTCGGGCCCACACCTTGCCAAACTGGATTTGCCGCTCCCAGGGTGCCCTGCGTGTCGAGTCGCACACGGTGAGCAGGGCATGCAATGCATGCCATGAACAGCCAGACAGAACGCACCCTTCATACAGATGAGCAGGGGAGGCTGGGCAGCAGGCAAGTGCTGATGGCAGCTGCCCATGCCCTCCTTTGTCATCCCCAGCCTCAACAGCTCACCGCACCTGCCCCGAACCTGACCCTGTGATGTCAGTGTGGAAAGCACGGGGGGTCTGCACAGCAAGTGCTCCGGGCCGCAGACACGCTCAAGTACGTGGATCCTAATCATATCAAACACACTGGACAACGTGCAACGACCAGCATCAAAGGTTGGACCCTAGGGCGGATTTCGGGCTTGGCTTTGGTTTGTCAGTCCGCAACCAATACTACTGGCTGCAAATACTGAGCGTTAATCGGCTCCTCACAGAACAGGCTTGTCCCCCCTGCACTGCAGACACATTTAAACAGTGTGCTGGGAGCAAGCCCAAGAGTCTATATCATAGCCACTACCGCCGTCCGCGCACCAGCAGGGCAGGGAACGGCACTTGGTGGGTGTGGGCCTTTTGTTGGTAGATGGGTCTGCCTATTGCTTTGATGATGTGCGGAGCTAGTCTGTGTACAACTGGGGGGGTGTGGTTGTGTTTCAGGAAGAGCGGTCATGACCAGGACACAGAACAACGGGGGGCACAATCGGCTGTTCACCTTGAATTCTTGCCGCTCATCGGCTGCACCCCGTCAACCTGCCACAGATCTTTACTTGCGAGCAACCACACCCTGCTGAAGGCTGCCCTGCGAGGGCGAACGATACAGGTAAGGCTCCAATTGGCTAGTCTGCTGTGTGTCCGCGGTGCCTGTGGTCGTGGGCTGTGGCTGATATGTGCCTGGTGAACATGCAACTGCAGGGGTCAACCCCTCGGAATCCTTCGGCTTGCGGCAGCAGCCAGAGGTGCTGAATTCACCAGCAGCCAAACTGTCGCTTGACGTGTGCCACACTGCTGGGACACCGCATGGAAGAACATCAGCGATGGCATCACAGCTCGCAAGCGGGGGGTCTGTAGATCAGCCCGTGCTGAAAGGAACAAAGGCGAGACGGCCTGGCTCTAGCAGCGATGGCACCGGCACCAGCACCAGCAGGGGGCCAGTGGGCACAGCAGATGAGCATGGGCATGCCGTGCATGGTACGAGCACAGTGCCCAGCCCACAGCCAGCACCTGTGCAGAATGGGGAGCACCATGCCAACCAGCACCAGGAAGTGAGCAATACGTCTGGTGAGCGGGCGGTGTGTTTGGGGTGCTGTTGTTTCCGTGCTGTGCTGTACGAGCCACATGCATGTGGCTTTGACATGCTTTGCATGGCTGATGCAGAGTGGCCCGTGCGCCTGCATGCCTGCGCGTAGGGAGTCCAGCACACAGCAGCTCAGCAGCAGGCGCTGGCGGTCTGCATGCTGCGTCTGGGTCACTGGAGGTAGGCAGCAGCCTGGGGCGGCTGGCGTCAAAACCGTCTGGCGAGGTGCTGCAGCAGACAGTGTCGTCGCAGGCTGTGCCAGCCCAGCAGTCACGCAAGCAGCGTCAGCGGCACGAAGGGTCCGAGGGCTGCAGCGACAGGGAGAGGTTGGACGACACTGGGGTCCACACATCAGAGCCCAGTCACACTGGCGCGCGTCAGGAGTTTGGGGAAGGGAGCACTCAAGCAGCCCCAGGCAGCCGCGTGCACCTACCTGTCCATGATGCCAGCTCAGCAGGGGACCAGGACTGGGCCAGCAGACACAGTGGGCGCCAGTCGGCTGCATCGCGGGCAGCCCCTGCGGAAGAGCTCCTGCTGCAGGCAGCAGCGCGAGCGCACTCGGTTGCTGCCTCATTGCAGAGCGACGAGTTTCGGGCAGGCGTCAAGTCGAGCACCAGAGCACCAGAGCACGGGCACTCACCATCAGGCAAAGGGATACCTCAGAACGGGAAGCACGTACCCCACGGTGCGGGCTACCAGAATGGCAAGATCCGCAACGGCATGCGGCCGAACGGGGCGCAAGTCGACGCAGCAACTCTCATGGAGCTGGCACTGGCATCTGGTCTCATGAATGGTGTGCACGGGGATGACCACTCGAGCAGCACTAGCAGCGACACCGCACTGCAGTCTCTGATTGAGGAGCATGCCAAGGCATCCAGCCCCGCAGGGTCACCACAGCAAGGCGAGCAGGGGCTGCTTGCACGAGTGGCAGGGCCGTCTGAGGCCTCGCATCACTTGGGCATGGCCCACAGGTCGAGCTTGGCGCGCAGCCACACAGCACCGCTGGCCCTGCCAGATGTGGAGGAAGAAGCGGAGGGGCATGGGTCACGGCCGCAGGACTCATCCACATGGTCGGACCAGCCGCCTGCCTCTGCAGGCCCATCCAATACCAGCGGCAACAGCAGCGGTGGTGCTGGGGGCGGCGGTGGGGGTGGTGGCGGCGGTTACAACGGAACCCAGCAGCAGCGCAACTACACAGGGCGCAACAGCGGCGGCTGGGGCAACAACAACGGCAACTATGGCGCGCAGGGCGGTGGTGGTGGTGGCGGCGGGCTGAGTCGGCGCGGTCGCTGCAGCTTTGGGAACCTCTCCAACGCCAGCAGCGGCAGTGGGGGCGGCAAACAGTACAACATGCGCAATGGCAACAACAACCAGTACCGGCCGGGTTACAACTCGAATCGTACGAGCATGGATGACTCAGGCATGACGCAGATGCCGCAGCGGCCTGCATCACGGGGACCACCTCCCATGCAGCTCGCACGCGACCGGGAGATGGCATCAGTGGGTGTGCAGGCGTCGATGGACATGAGCGCGCCCCCCGGGGGTGCGCCCCATGAGCCCGACCTCGACCGCTTCATCAGTCAAGTCACGCCCCTGCTGCAGATGGACTGTGCGGGCAAGAGCCTGGAGCAGGTGCTGAGCAGCCTGTGCCTGGAGGATGTGTGGCGCTTTTATGCGGAGCCCAGCCTGTATGGGAGAGAGGTGCGCTGCGGGGGGTGTAGCGGCTGTGCATGGGGTGTGCGCATGGCGCGCATGCAAGGCACAGTTATGCCTGTGTAGCATTGGTCGCATGCTTGCAGCACTTCGGGAGCAGGGGCTTGAACTTGTCGTGCGCAGCAGCATGGGGTGTGGCAGGTTACCATGTACGTGTTGCGGCAGCGAGGCGTAGTGTGATGGCATGCAGCGAGCTGCAAGGGAAATGCAGCAGTGCTTATTTGTGGGGTGGGTACTGTAGGATGTTTAGCATGACGCTAACTGTCTTGTGCATCGTGCATGGGCACAGGTGTATACTCTGGGGGGTGCGCGGGGACCATCATTGTGCTACTTTGTGCCGTACTTATCAGCCATGCAGCTCTTCACGCCAGCGTCTGCAAAGGTGTGTGCGGGGTGGGCACAGCTGTGGGC
Organism: Chlamydomonas applanata; assembly: GCA_001662365.1. NCBI lineage: Eukaryota > Viridiplantae > Chlorophyta > Chlorophyceae > Chlamydomonadales > Chlamydomonadaceae > Chlamydomonas > Chlamydomonas applanata. The sequence goes on from BDCZ01000105.1 coordinate 66,175, forward strand.
ATGCCTGATTGCATCTTGCTGTGGCGCCATGGAACACAATGGCAGTGGCGATGCGTGGTGGGTGTGCATGCCGTTGCATCCGTCTTAGTTGGCGCGATGCGCGGCAACACAGCTGGCTGGTATACCTGCTGTGCATAACGTAACATTCCTGGGGATGTATGCAGGACCGGGGTACGAACCGGCTGCACATATGCGACGTGGAAATGGACGGCTGGCCCAAGCACATGCACCTCCGATATGAACACTTCGAGACCGAGCTGCCCTTCAACCGCCACCCCATGTATGAGCAGATTGAGCTGCTGTCCCAGCAGCAGGCCGCGCAGGCAGCAGCTGCCGGAGCTGGGGCCGCATCAGCAGGGACTGCAGCCTCGCGGCTGCCCACCGGCAGCGCAGCAGGCGTGCAGGCAGCAGCTGCTATCCCGCGCAGCCAAAGCTATGCGCAGGTGGATGCGTTGGGCAGCAGTACAGCAGGCGCTGCTGCAGGAGTGGTGGCTGGTGGGCAGCCGGCCAGTGCCCCACCCACCACAGCAGCTGGGTCAGACAAGTCGGCACCCTCCAGCACGCACGAGGGCACCCCCTCGTTCGCGCCCAGCAGTGCAGCGAGCTCACGAACCGCCAGCCGGCGGGCATCTGAGGCAGGCAGTGTGTCAGGGGCCCCTGCCAGTGGGCTGCCTGGTGGGGCCCCCAGTGACAAGGCCGCTGCTGCGCCTGCAAATGGTGGGCTGCCACCAGGCGGCCAGCTGTTGAGGGACACCCGCATCATGGACCTGCACCCAGCGTCGTGGTACGCTGTCGCGTGGTACCCGGTGTACCGCATCCCGGACGCGCCGCTGGTCACGCGTTTCCTCACATTCCACAGCTTCGCCCCGCTGGTGACCAGCATCCAGAACGGGCTGGCCGCGCTGCAGGCGGGTGGTGGCGTCGTGCCGCTGCCTTGGTCCATGCCCGTGTTTGGCATGAAGTGGTACAATATGCATGGGGAGCGGTGGCTGGAGCCGCTGTATCACGACTCCAGCGGGCAGGTTGCGAGCATGCGGGACGATTCGCCGGGGAGCGGGCAGTATGGCGGCCGCAGCGGCAACAGCCGGCGGCAGTACTCGCAGGCGCAGTACGTGCAGGCGCGCAACGTGGACATCCAGTGGCAGCACATGCTGCAGGTGCTGCAGGACAATGCAGAGCGGCTAGCACGTGGGCATGGGCTGCGGCTCCTGGGGCAGATGGGTGCCGAGGAGCTGCGCATACGGCACCCTGATTACGAGTTCTTCGTGCAGCGATCGTGAGGTCTGCATGTGTTCAGCTGTGCGGTTGCGCTCAGCAGCCATGCACCGGCCATTCGCCTTGCAGAGCGGCCGCCAGCCGTGCTGCGGCATGCAGGATACAGGAGGTGCTGTACCGTGCAGCCACTGGCTGGTTTCGTTTTTGGGGACGGCAGACTGAGAGGCCAGAGGGGACCCGTGAAGAAGGATCGCACCGTGAACCTGCGGGCACCTTGCACGAGGCCTGGCCAATAGCAGGCGCTGCGGGCGGCACATCCGCAGGTGCTTTGCTTGCACATGGTGTGGGCTGCCTATCACTTGTGCCGCAATAGCAGGCTAGTTGCATGTCTTTGAGTAGCAAAAATGGGGAAAGCAGCCACCGAACGAAAGTCGGAGCGAGTGCATGTGTGCGGATGGGCGCTGCGTGTGCATGTGAGCCATGTCGGCTTTTGTAGTTGGGAAGTGTGACGATGTGGTGCACTGATGCGTCGTGCAAGGAGCGGATTTTTGGGGTTAGAAAGCTTCACCATTTGTGCTGCCATTGGTGTGTGTTACTGTCCAAAGTAGCAATAGTGCACAGGCTGGACGTGCGAGGGCAGGTCCACAGCCTGCCGAGGTAGCAGATACTAAAAAAGTGCTAAAAAAGCAACACTGAACATGTGTATGGGGGCAGGAAGGTTTCTAGATATCTAGTGCCGTTGCTGCTGGCTCAATGGTGTGTGTGGCGGATATTCCATGCACCTGGCCCATTTTTCAGATGGCGCAGGAGCTTGTGTGGCACAGCGAGAATTGGTAGCTGTTCCACCTGTACGCAATGCTGTGTAAAAAGCAGTTGCGGTCCATTTTCTTATGTCCTGCAAGCAGTACAACGGCAGTACCAGGGTTTTATCCAAAGGCGCATGACTAGCGTTCGCGGCGTAGCCAGTCCGTGTTATTTACGTAAATGCAAGCGCTGCATTGGGTCCCAGCGGCCCCCGCAGCATCAAACCTTGCATGGCACAGACTGCCTACAGTCAGGAGCCATCGCAGACCCTATCCACTGCGCGTGGCAGTGGTTGATAGTGGTGTTGATGAGGCACAACAGCGGCTATCCCAGCAGCACGTTGAGGATGAGCCGCATGCTCAGAAGGATGCAGCACCGCATAAAATGGAGCAGGTCGAGAAACTTGCGTTACCAGAGGAGGTGCAGGTAAATGTCCGAGCGTTGTGGCTTTAATCGGCAGGACATGGGGTTGTTGGGTTCCCAGAACGTTCCAGCATGCCCAAGGCCTGCGCTGGTGGTTTTCGATGATGGCATCAACCTTGGCGAAATCGTGTAGCACACGCCTGAGAGCCATGCGCCTTGACAAGTCTGGTGCATGGAGCACAGAGCACGCATGGCCCGTGCTGGAACATTGAGCAGTTCCAACTCCTCATGCATTATAGCCACAAACGTGCGCCTGAACTTGCAGAACTTCCTGAATGACTACATGGATGCGCTGCGCATGTACCGCGGGCACCAGCGGCGGCTAGGGAACTTGGTAATGCAAGCTGCGCGCGTTCTGTGCGGGCCCCACATTTCGGATGCGCAGCCAGAAGCCAAGCGGCTCGCGTACCAACAGGCATCTGCCGCCACGGGCATCAACGTGAACGAACTGGCCGAGCTTGTGTCCCTACGCAAGCGCCTGCTGCATGACTTGCCAGCCATGCGGCAGCAGGTGTCCGACGCGATGGCAGAACAGCAGCGTGGCACCAAATTACATGTCACCCACATCCGAGGTGGGTGCATTGCAGCACCAGCACATCCTATCAAGGGCTGGCAGGATGTGCCCAACAGCAGCAGGTCCAGCTTGTCAAAATGGGGGGGGAAAGGTGGGGGGGCCACTGGCACTGCAGATCATGCTGTACGAAACGCACGACAGGGCAGGTTAGGTGCATGAGATCATGTTTTTCAATGCATCTGTATGCATCGATCTCTGGTGCTTGCCGATGATTGCCGACCTGTGTTTGGGCACCATTGCGCGTGCAGGCATGGACATCAACAAGGATGCAACAGCTCTTCAAGCATCCACCAGTGTATCCCAATGGGCGCGCGCAAAGCAGTACAAGCATCGAAGCCATGCAGACAAAGACAAAGAGCACGGCGCCGGCCTTTCAGAAGCGCCCATCCAGGCAGCCAGCAGCACAAGCGCTGCTCCAAAGACAGCCAGCCAGAGACCCACACCTTCAACAGCTGTGGAGCCTGCCACACCACTGTTCCTAGACAGAGTGCTGTCAACAAGTGCTGACACACAGCCGGAGCTACAGCACCAGGCAGCACCAGGAACAGGGTCTGCAGTATCCAGCGCATCATATTGCCCACCTGCATTTCTGGAGCACCTTAGGGCAGAGCGCTCAACCATTGCTGCACCATCTCAGTCTAGGGTGGCAGCCCCTGCAGTGCCTGGCCAGGTCAGGCCATTGCAGCGGCCACCACAGGTATTGCTAGCTGGTGCCAAGGTGCTCAGCACAGCGTTGCCTGCTCAGCAACAGGCACCAGCAGCTGCTGCAGCTCAAGGTAGCACAGCAGGCGCAGCCGCGGCCCCTGATGCTGCAGCCGCTGGGGCGCCTAACCGGCTACGTGCCGCGCTGCTCAAGGCTGCACGGTACAAGACCACCGGTGGCCAATCTGAGGCATCAGCTGCCAGCAAGCCCGAGCCGACACCAGCGCCTCCACCACCGCACTCCCCAGCAGGTCAAGAGGCAGGGCCCGCAGCATCGCCTGTGATCGAGCTGGCTAAGTTTGATGTCTATGCGGCGCCTAGGAAGTCAAGGGCGGATGCTGACCTAGCATCTACATTAATTGCTCCCTAACGCCTAAGCTGTTATCTGTTGGCATGCAATCTTCAGTGTACAGCACATGCTGTGGCTAGTTAGTTGCTTCTAGATTCGCTGCGTCTGCACTGTAGCCAGGAGGAAGCAGCGGCTGCAACATGCTAGAAGCTGTGTATGGAACAAGCAGCACTGGGAACGCTTCCTGCACATTGGAAGAGAAGCTGCAAACACCATGGTTGACCATTGTAAGCAACGTGTCGCTCTGCACGAGTTGGTCGGCATCAGCCATAAGCTAGTGACAGCCAACGAATCGTGTTTGAGCAGTCGAGTGTGTGGTGAGCAATGAGCCGCCACAGTACAAGTGAGGTACAAACGACTGTGATGCATCTGTCCACTTCTTTATATAATTATGATATTGCCGATTCTATTGTAATGCGACGATTGATGTTCCATGCCGTGCCTTGGGGTGTTTCGGTTGGCCGAGCCCATCAAGCACGATACATCGCATCGAGAGCCAGCTCCAGCTCATCTGTGCAGCACATCACGAGCACAGCCAATGCTTTCGTCAAGCACTGTGGCAAGCTTCGCACGAGCAGCAAGTACAGAGCTGAGCAGAGCAGGGTGCTGCTGTGTGGCCTGACTCTCCTGGAGGAGGTTGCAGGTAGGTGCCCATGTTCTTTGCCATCAGTGGCATGCACAAGGTGCATGGTGATGATGGCATGCATGCATGCCTTCATGCTTCAGCGTGCAGTCAGCATACTACCGTATCCAGAGCCTGTTCAGGCTGCACCAAACAACTGTGCATGCCCACAGGCGGAGCAGGAGGCAAGCTGCATGCTAGGACCCTCGTGCTCAGCCAAGAGCTGAACCCAGCCGCAGCACCCGCATGGCTGTCAGCAGACACAACAGTGACAGTCACAGAGGCAGTCATGAAGAAGCTGACGGGGCTAGAGAACGTACAGAACATGACAGTCGTGGCAGGTGCGGACCAAATGGGACCAAATGGACATTGCCTGTGCTTTGCTTGTGCACCTTGTGTTGCCAGCTTGCCCCGACGGTGCCGCTCCAGCCTGCTTTAGTCAGCATGCACAACGAGTAGCAGATTGCTGCCCTGCCGCTGCTGCCGCTGCTGCCGCTGCTGCCACTGCGACTACCAGTTTCTTCTTCTGAATGAATTTCTGCTGCATGCGCGCAGAGCTTGACTTGCCACCCCAGGCGGATTTCCTGGCATGGGGTTCAGCTGCACCGCGAGCCCGCAGCAGCAGCAGCAGCAGTACACCTGCCACAGCAGTGGGAGAGCGTGCCAGCAGTGGGTCAGATGCAAGCAGCAGTGGACGTGGGGGCAGCAGTGGCAGGGCAGCAAGGCCAGGAGCTAGCAACCAGCATCTGAGCACCGCCAAGCGTCCATTGCGCAGGCTCCTGGCCCTGGATGGTGTGCAGGACCCAGGGAACCTAGGCACGCTTGTACGCAGCGCACTGGCGTTTGGGTTTGAAGGTGTCTACCTCCTGCCTGGCTGTGTGGATCCCTATAACGACAAGGCGGTGCGCGCCAGCAGAGGCGCGTGCCTGCGCATACCTTGGGCCGAGGGTGATCTGGCAGGGTTGCAGCAAGTGGCCGCAGCGCATGGCCTGGCCGTGATCGCTGCAGAGCCAGAGCCAGATGCAGCTGGGGACAGGAGGCCTGGTGCAGCAGGCCGGGTGCTGCCACAAGGCGTGGTTGTGGTGCTGGGTGCGGAGGGGCAGGGGGTTTCTAGGGAGGTGCTGGCAGCATGCACGCCTGTAGCGATCCCCATGGTCGGGGGGCCCAGTGGGCAGATGGAGAGCCTGAACGTGAGCGTGGCTGGCTCCATCCTGATGTTCATGCTCAGTGATGCTGCACCTGAGCAGCTGCTGGCACGGCTGAGGTTGCTGGGGCTGCGCCCAGCATCGCCTGAGCTGAACCAGGCGGAGGTTTAACAGGCTTGAGTATGGTTGCGTTGAGGCTGTACATGGCATGAGGAGCATGTTGCCGGACAATGCTTACAAATGACATGAGCACGAGCTTTAAACTTCATTGGAGAGAGAATGGTGCATGGGGCCTGGGCTGCGGATTGCATGGCTGCGTCGTTCCTGGCGTTCATTAGTTTGAAATCAAATCATCTGTTTTGGACTGATGCAGCTGCCACCTTGGGCCATTCTTGGCTCCCAATTCCTCCATTTTTGGCAGGTGTGGCCCCTGTGATGTTTGAACGCAGCAGTACAGGCGGCGCAGCACGTCAGGTCCTCATTCCAGTTTGTTCTTGTGCGGATGAGCTGGTTGCTAGTTGGTTTTCATAGTTGCCACTTGCGTCGCTGTGGCTGCTGACGGCTTGCCATGAGTAGACTAGCATGCGGAACCTTTACATGCATGCCATCTGATCTATAGCATATATGTGTGCAGTTCTGGACAAGCAGTTTCAACACATATAACGCATAGCTTTGTGGGCCTGAAGATCGCACCACGTGCAGGGCCAGTACAACACCAGCCTACTGCTGAATTGGTGGCGATGGAAATGCTGCCTGAGGTGTAACAGCCGATGCTGGGTATTGAGGATGGCAGTAGCAACAGTTTGCATTTGCATATGGAAAAAACATGGTGACATTACAAATACTGACGCCAATACAGATCGCCTGGGAACATCGCCTGGTCACTTTTCACTCAGCCGAATGCCTGGGTGGCTTAAACGTCATCTTGGTTGTTCCTCCTCCATGTGTGCTAGGCGCACAGCTGGATGCATGCATGCGCCTCACGTTCGCAGGCGAGCCTGCAATCTGTTCAAAACTGTGTGACAGCCACTCATAGCTGTACGCGGAACGCCATGCGCTGCAGCCCCTGCATCGTCACTTGAGCATCCGCTGCCACCTGTTGTGCATGCATGCCCAGGGGCACATTTTCCTTGCTGCCCACGGACATCTTGGCAGCTGCCATGCCATATGCGACAGCTGCACAGTCTGCTTCACTGGGGGCCGGGCCTCCTGATATTGGTGCCAGCTCTGCCTGCTGTACTGTGCGCTGTGCGATGGCTGCAGCAAGCCCACCAACCAGTGTGTCCCCAGCACCACTGAGGCTGACGATGTGTGCAGGGAGTGCAGGCAGGTGGGCCACACATACAGTCAGGCTGCGCTGGCCCAGCACTGCCTGCCCTGGTTGTGGCACAGCCAGCACTGTGCCACGGCCCCCGATGGAGATGACCACGCGCTGCACGCCTGCATGCATCATAACCAGGATGCATGCATGCACGAGTGAATAAAGTACACATTATGCGCATGTTATGAGCCATGAGTAGGGGGTGCAGCTGTGGTGGTGCGGTGCAATGCTGATGGCTGGTGTTTGATGGATGATTGTCTGTCCGTGCAGGCGCCTGGATCTCTATGGTCTTTAAGAATTTCCAGTTGATGGGCTCTGGCAAGCAGATGAACCTGTGAAATGCCGTGTTATTATTTAGTAATAAGCCATGAGCCATGAGCCATGAGCCCAGGGCAGCCCCCCAGACCTTGCATCACCCTCTACCCCAACCCCTGCCTCACCCTCTGTAAGCAGCACGCCTGCATAGATGGCCAGCTGACTGACATATGCTTCCAGGTCCAAGCTCCCCTTCTCCTCATCCCCTGGTAGCCGTGGAAGCTGGGGAAGGCCCTTGGATTCCCTGACTGAATCTGCAATAGAAGCCAGCTCTTCTGCATTGGGCTTCATCCAGTCAATGTGTCTCAGGCTGGGCACCACGCGTACTGCTTTGGGCACGCTGACTGGCTCAAAGAGAACAGGCGTGTGCGCAGCTGATGCCGCCGCACACAACACGGCAATTGTTTCTGCGTGCAGACCACGCAGCGATATGCATGCAGTAGTATTGGATGAATGGTGAGGCACAGCACAGGACCTGTGGCAGCTCACAGCGGCCTGCAAGCATGTGTTTGTGTGCGCAGCGCAGCATGCAAGTATGTCAAGTTGCCAGGCGCGGACATACACCTACCTGACAGTAGATTGGCCTCCAGCACCAGCAGCTTCACCCTTGGTATGACCTCACGGCATAGCTGTGTGACTAAGGTGGACTGAGGTGTGATATGTAGCTCGACCGCGGCTACATCCGCAACACATGCTGCTGTCTCCCCCATCCTGCAGCAAACGTGACCGATCAAGCGATCATATAATGCATCATTCAGTTAGCGTCCCATCCATGCCGCATCTATACTACTGCTGGCGGGCTGCGCGGTGCGTGCGTGCCCACAAAAGCCCCAGAGCCAAGAGCCAGGAGCGCACTTGCAGCAGCAGCCACTGCGCTTGCAGCATGCAAGTTTGCACGACACGCTTGAGCAAAGGTCCCAATGCAATGCGGAGGCTTGTGCTGTACGGTCAACCGGCCATGGTAGCGATGGCTGAACCCACTCACATGTCAAAGAGCGCAGCCACTGTGGGTGTGGATGCACCAGGCACAACCTGTACCCGGCTGACATCCAGGCTGCTTGATTGCTGGAGGGAAGCCTTGAGCATGCCGCCTGCAGCGTCGTCCCCGAGTATGCTGGCCAGCGCCACACCTGGCACGAGCTGGCATGCTGATGTCGCAATGTTGCGCGCAACGCCTCCTGGGGTTGATGCGACCTGAAAACCCAGCAGTGTACAGAATGTGACATATTGTGACATAATGTATAGTATGTACGACCAGGCAGGCACGCATTCTGTGATTGGGTGCTGGGCGGCACCAGGCTGTGAAGGCAGCCGGGCAATGGCATGCGAGCGGCCCCCATGTGCGCCACTCACCGTGCCAGGCACAGAGCCACCTCTCAGCAGGTTGACGCTGCTGGGCCGTGCCTGCAGCACACACAGGCATGGCACATTTCAACATCCATGGACATGCCATCAAACCCTTGTTGGCAGGCAGGTGCTGGCTCCTCACCTGAATATCCAGAACCACACCACCCACGACTAGGACGTTGGGTGCCTGCGCAGTGCTATTGAATTGGCGCTCTAGCACACTCAATCTTCGATTGAAGGTGGCATCCATCTTACATATCGTGGGACAGGATCTATAACATAACGGTTGACACCACCTATCCATTCCTCTCTCTTACACCCTTTCATCACACACTTTCGGCAGTAGTAGCCGTCGTCTCAGATCACCAGCCAGCGCATTCAGGTCTGTACGAGCATTCACGTGTATCGTTGAGCATGGGTAAGCACAAGCTCACATGCATTGATGGCTGCTGTGCACTGCCTGCACAGCGTGTTCAAACAGTATATCCTGCTTCTTTGCAGTGTGGTTTACGTGCGATGGCTGTCTTGACACATTCAAGAAGCCGAAGCTTGCCAATCACTTCCGCTGCGGCTCCACCTACACATGCGTGGACTGCTGCGTCACCTTTGACAGCGCCGGTGCCAAGGTGCGAGCACTTGCTTTACCGCCGCACGTCGGCGACGCCGTCAGGATGCAGCACCCAAAGCGCACTGGCTCAAGATACTTCGGACTGCACGCTGCCGCTGGCGTTGATGCTGCAGCTGCGTGAAAGCTGACTGCATGCATGCTCAGAATGCACACTCACCATGGAGCGTTCGCCCATGGATGCCCCATGCTTGCGTTCGCAGAACCACAACCAATGCGTGACCGAGCATGAAAAGTATGCGCTGGGCGCCACCAAGCCTGGTGGCTTTGCAGCCAACGGCGTGAACAGGGAGGCAGCCAGTGCAAAACCCAACGAGCCAGGGGAACCTTCTGGGCTGGAGTTCCTGTCCACACGGCCGCCCTGGAAGTGCAGTGTCTGCAATGTCAGCTGCACCAGCAAGGAGACTCTCATGAGCCATGCGTCAGGCGCCAAGCACAAGCGCCGCGCGCGCGCCGCCCTGGCTGCCCAGAACGGTGGCAGCACACAGCAGCCCGCAGCACAGCCAGCGCAGCCTGCACAGCAGGCACAGCCAGAGACACCTGAGAATGAGGACCGCAAGTCTCCAGAGGCCAAGGCACCAGAGGAGAAGGCAACCAAGACAAGCAACGGCAGCAAACGCAAAGGCAAGGCAGCAGCTGACTCATCTAGCAGCTCAGACTCAGATCCATCATCCAGCTCATCAGACTCAGAAGATGAGGCGCCGGCCAAAAAGAAAGCCAAAGTGCACCCAGCTCTCAAGGATGAGGCCAAGGTGGCGAAGCTCATCAAGGCAGCCACAAAGAAGATATCCAAGAAGGGAAAGTTGGGGCCAAAGAAGATCAAGTCCCTTGCAACCAAGAAGCTGGGAGTAGAGCAGGCAGATAATGCACTTCTTGCAGCCATCAAGGAGCAGGTGAGAGATAACTGGGGCCCAGCTATAAGCTGTGGGCTCGTATGCACACAATTGAGCAGCTATGCTTCTTAGCAGCTGTGTCTTTACATGGCCCTGCTGCCGCAGGAATTGCGTGCACAGCGGTCTGATGCTGCGATGTTCAATCCAGGCGTCATAAGGGATTGGATGGTCCAGCAGCCATAGGATTACACATGCAACAAGCATCAGCCCACACGCACAGGCCTTAAGATCACTCCTCGAGGGCTGCGCGCTGCCATGTTCCTTTGTGGTCATGGCACGCACAGCCCACAAGACGAGGTGTCATTGAGTCATACCTGTGCTAAAGTAACCGGTGCTGGGTGCTGCGTTATGCAGCACCCGCTGCGCCACCTCCAGACCCCTTCTTTGTGCTGGCAAGCCACCCTGTGCTTGCAAGCCGCATGGGGGCTGGTACCCATTCCATTTCCCTGCATCGCACTCCGCACGGCAGACGTACATGGGACCCTGCTGCTTTTGCTGCTTGCATTGCGCTGACATTTGTTCCTCTGCCTGTGTCTTGCACCATCATGCATACAGCTCGTGGCGAAGGGCGTGGGCAAGGCTGAGGGCAAGTTTGTCGTCGCGGCGGCATGAGAGGCGGGAGGCTGAAAGAGCTGCTCACCTGCTGCCATTGTCAGAGCCTGAGTGATGCTTGATTGGGATGATGGAGGGTGTAGTTGAGTGGCAGCTGAAGTAGCCAGGCGTGGAGTGCAAACCTCAGTGATTAAGAGCTGGCAGCAGGTTTCAGTGCTCTCTTGTCTGGTAATTCAAGAGGTTGAACGCTGCGTCCGACTCTGTTATCCAAGTGATCAAGTGAAGGGCCCATTCATGTACCTCGAGCGCTGTTACAGTTCAAACAATCAGTATTGTAACTGGCTACAGTCCAGTGTGCTCAGTTGCCACTGCAGTGTGCCACCATCATCTCTGCTGCTGCAGGCTCAGCATGTCATCTGTTGACGCGCTCCCATGCATCTGCTGTGCCTTCCGTGCCGCAAACTTCTCCTGTCGCCGTTTGACAAGCTCCTGCTCGATTGCATCCAGCTCTGCAGCCACAACAGGAGCAAGGAAGAGCAGTGGTGTGAGGTGTTCCAACTCGAAGCACCTGCAGTGCATAGTCCAAAGGTCTGCGCATGCCTGGATGTATGGCCCCGCGTGCAGTGGTAACTACCCCAGCAATGCAGGGCGCGCTCTGGCCGGTCCAGCTGCACAGCATGCAACAGGCTCCTGCCTGCCAAGCGCACACAAACAACACACACCGCAGAAAGCTAATGAGATTCTCTCAACTCTTGCCACACCTGGGTCCACTGGCTCCAGTCGAGGAAATGTGCCCTGCTCACCCTCACGCACGATGGAGGCTAGTGGGGCCAGGAACTCTACGTCCGCCCCTTGCGCCTGCAGGCTCACAAGCATGGATTTGGAGGAACAGGTGGCGGGATCAAGCATCCACCCTAGACTATACAATACAACCTGCCTCATGCTGACTGGTTGAGTCAGACAGCTGCACGGCCTGGACATCAAAACGTGCAGCTGCATAGCATTGCCAGCTGCCTGTGCTGCAGTACCTGGTGCCTTGTGCAGCGATCGCCTCACCTGAGTGGCTTCTGCAAGTAGCGTCGCCACGTGCATGCTGATGGGTGTGAACCACTGATAGTCCAACCCCTGCGCACAGCACAGCAGAGCACCACCTCTTCCGTTGGCTCAGCCCTGGTGCAGGATGGTAGCCGCAAGGCACTCCACGCAGGCATGACACACTCAGGTCAGCATGAACATCAGCATCAGGATCAAACCCAGAAAGCCGCAGGTCCACACACCAGGTCCCTGCAGATGGAGCCAGCGTACTGTTGCACCGTGTGCGCAAGGCTGCTGCGCTGCGACAGCCCCACATCAAACACAGCCACATCCCGCAACACGATGTCACCTCGCCGCACGTATATCTGCGGTCACAGGCGTGACGCATGGGATGGTGCAGCATGTGATGGGCTGCTCAGTGGTTTGAAGCCAGCACAGGATGTAGACAGCGCAGCGTGATTAAATGCATGCATCAAATCTTAGACCATACCAAATATGTCAGCCAAGCAAGCAGGTGGGCAAGCAGGTAGGCACGCACCGGTAGCCGCACACGTTTGTCTGGTCGTAGCGCACCGCTGACGGCGTTGGCATGCTTGCTGAACATCTTGGCTGTCTTACTGAACTCCTCCTCAGCAGCCCTGAAGCGCCAGGTGCGCCATGACATGCTTAGGTGGAATGTTTGCAACATGTGCATACCCAAGCTTGTGCTTGCTCATCACAGGTCGGTTTCCAGCGCAACAACCATCCTGGCAACCTTCCCTGCGGCTTGGTATACTTCAAGCACATGGCAGCGCTGTATGCATGCTTGGTGGAAGCCCTGCTTGCTGGAGGCCCCACCTTTCGTCCTTTTCCGTCAGACTGAGGGTCCATGCCATCCTGTTAGCAGCTGCCTTTGGCTCCCATAGGGGGTCTGCAGCCGGCGGCACGATTAGCATGCCACATCAAAACATCATCAGCCACGTCACCTGAGCTTCCCCGAGTAACAAGGCTAAATATGCACCACGGTCAGACTGGACCATGCAGCAGCAACGCAGCAGCCCACCTCCAAGCTTGTACAGCAGGTTCTGCAGACGCAGGACATGCAGCAGGGTGGGCAGGTTACTCATGCAGCACATGCTGTCCATGCATAATGTACGTACATGCTGCACCCACCTGCTTTCCTGTATGACCTTCCAAGCTTACTGTAACAGGTACCATGCTGTGCCCCCGTGGCTTGGAGGGCTGCGGCGCTGTCAAGACTCCTGCCATGCTGTGTGCCATTACCCGTGCCTGATGCAGCAATTCATGCGTGTTGGCTCGACCATTGGTGCCGCCATCGTTTCCACTTGGCGCCATCACGTTGTGATCACTGCAAACCCTGCACCCCTTGCAACTTTGCAAATCTGGTGTAATGCAAGGTACAATTCAAGCACTTGGTTCAAATTAGACTTCTGGAGCGCGCTGGCACCATTTGCAGCTAGTGTCCTCATCAGTGCAGTCTGAGTGAACAAAAAGAGTTGGACGAACCAATTGGAATGCATCGCACGTAAGATCGTAGGGTGTAGCAAGTGCACGCTGCGGGCACAGATCTCGTTGACCGTGGCTCAAGTTTGATTTTCGAGAACAGACCAGAAACTACTCAATAATTGCACACAGCTGTTGTTTGTCGTCCAATTCTTCTGGATCCTGTGAAACGTTTGTAGCTGTTCCTCCTTGAAAAAATTTGTGGCCAAACATGGGCTGGGCGTTGAACATGTTGCAGACTTGGAAACACAACAACAGGACCAACCAGGAACTGTCGCGCCCTGTGAGCGGCTCACCAGGTCTAGCCACAACCCTGGACAAAGAGCGGCAGCAGCATGCTAATGCCACATCCCCCGAACCACCAGCATGGGCAGGCGAGGTGCAGCAACAGCCAGTTAACCGCAGAAAGCTAGCGCCTAGTGACAGGCTGTCAACAAAGGGAAAGGATCACGCGCAGGGCGCAGCGCAGGTGCATGCGCTTGGTACCCATGCGCCTCGTGTACCGCACAGCACGACAGCAGACATGACAGTTGATAACAAGCAGGCGCCAGGCATGGCGGCATTGAGTCCATCCCAGGACCCAGAACCACCAACTAGCACATTCAGCATGGTAGGCTGCTGGGAGCAGCTGTGCGGCCTAATCCACCAGCACATCACAGAGGTGGTGAGTTGGTGCCATAACACCGATGTGCACATTGCATGCACAAGATACCATTATCTTGTTAGCAAGCACCTGCGCAGCAATTGATCATAAAGGCATGCACGGGAGCAGCCCATCGGCATGTGCTCAGGTTTGCAAGCATCCATCCATTGTGCTGCTACTGGGTTTTGGTTGGTTTTGGTGCTACCTGGCAAGCAGCTGACGACTTTGGGATGCACTGCTGTTGCTGATTTGCATCCAGGTGCAAGGCGCTGACCCTGCACTTCAGGACATCAGTAACAGCGGGCCAGGCGGGTCAGTCTCACGCAGTCGGCTGCCCCCGACTGAGCATCTCATCAAGGCATGGGCTGTAGGAGGAAACGTTGGTGGACACGCGCTGTTACCTGCAACCAAGCTGCTGGAGCAGCTGTCGGCAAGCATGTCCAAAGAGGGCACATCGTCACAGTCAGGTAAGCTGACACTTATGTGCATGCTGCTGAGACCGCCGTAGAATTGTACTGCAGCTGTGGTGCCACACCGTGCTCACTTGTGCTGCTCTGCACAAAAGAATGGACTTCGAGAACTGCCGCATTGCACTGATGACATGCTGCTTACTACTGCATGCATGCATCGCTGTGTGCAAAAATGCCTCATGTGGCTTGCATGCTGCGCACATGCACTCCACCTCTGCAGGGAGTGGCATGTCCGCTGCAAGCAGCCACCTCACCACGGCAGCAAGGCCCAATAGCAGCCACAACCCACCCAGCCGCAGCCATAGGCGCAAGCAGGCAGCACCGGTCCGTGTCCTCCCCATACCCTTGGCCATGACACAGCAGCAGGACCTCCCATCTCAACCATCACAACAGCCTGAAGTGCAGGCTGAAGTACAGGCAGAGGAGCCAGCAGAGGCCAAGGGCAGAAATGCTGGCAGAAAGCGTGGGCGGCAACCCACCGCACAGTTTGCACCAGGCTTGATCGCACTTGCAGAAGCGCAGGTTGCTTTAGAAGAGGAGGAGGCAGCTAAGAGCAGGGCAGAGGCACGGGCCACAGCTCAAGAACAGGACACGCAATGGGTCAGTGACAAGCGTGTGACTAGCAAATGGCGGCCACAGCAGCGGTACAAGTTCATCTGGGAGCTGTACAAACCTGGCGAGGTGGTCATTAAGAAGCAGAAACCGCGCAAGGCTCGCGCTAAGCGGGTGGCCAGATAAGGCGAGGCTGAGGCGCGAAGCCACAGCGCACAGCTAGCTGGTCACTAGAAGATTTCTCGGTCCTGGCTGCCTGCTGGCGCAGAGTGGCAGGCTTATTGTGGTGTGGTTTGCAGGCATTGCTGATTTGAGCACTGGAGTTTGTTACACAGTGAACGCGGGATCAGCAAGACTGCACTGCAGTAATCTGCCATAATCAGAACTTTGTTCAACACCGTGATTCTAGTACACCATCACCACAATATGTGCTGTACTATGGGACCACTGCAAGCAAGCTGGCAAGTTCACCGCTAGGTTGCAAGGACACCTTATTCACTGCCTTATTCACAGCCTTATTCAGCCATTGGAAGAACCACATTTCGTTGACACCAAGGAAAAGGCATGTTACATATCCTGGCAAAACGTCAGGCAAAACATGGGTCTCACTTTTTCCTCCAACAGCTGCAGTTTGGCTACTGCTAACTTGGCTACCCTCACTCATCATCCTCTTCATCATTGTTTCCATCTGGCTGGTTCAGGCCGCCGTGGCCCACCGCCGCCTGCAGCCGCTGTTGCGCCCCGTCCAGCTGAACCTCCAGCGCTCGCAGGGCTTCCAACAGCGCCCCTGCGTGCGCCTGCGGCAGCATTGTGCAGCGGATGCGGATCAGGTGGACAGGTCAGAGTCATCAGATGGAAAGAGACGAGAGCTTGGGCTTCCTGCTCCACAGGATAGCAGCTGACAACCAGCTGCAGGGATGTGAGCTGGCTGGCTGGCTGGGTTGGGAAGCAGAACAAGAGCAAGGAACCAGCTTAGAGAAGCATTTCTAGCGAAAATTTACCAAATTTCACCCAAGTCTGCAAAGGAATGGAAGGGTCCGAAGGTTGCAATGGCTGCAACCACGCCGTACCTCTGGCACCTCGCTCAGCATGCACTCGCATGAGATCGCAAACCCTTCTGCCGCGCCCTGCACCTCCTCCAGATCCTGGTAGCAGACACAGGTGAGCAACAGCCATGGAAGGAACGGCATGGCGGTTGGCAGGGATGCAGCCGCAGGAGGGAGATGAAGCCATCAGGGAGAAGAGGGGCAGCAGGAGCTGAGGAAGCAGCAGGATGAACAGAGCATGCTCAACGTGCATCTGCAATGCCTAGAGGGAGAAGAAGCCACCAGGAGGCATGCACGGTCAAGGCCTAGCCAGGGGCAGAGAACTGCGAGGGAACAATGTGTGTTCATGTTGTGGTGCCGTACAAGTGGCATGGTTTCTAATGCCATACCTGTGGGGGGTACAGAGCTGCGCCGAGGTCCTCTGCCCCTCGCTGCAGCGCCTTGGTGTGCCATACCAGGCTCTCCCACCCCTCCACCTCCTCAGCGGGTATACTGGTGGCTGCGGTGCATGACACCAGAAATCACATGCCAGATGCCACAGGCTGAGATGAGCACGCGCACCGTCATGCATGCATGCAAGTAAGCAGGACGACACACACAAAGGCGAAAGGACACACGGGACATACCACTGGCCAGTGGCAACATGTTCATGCCTGCTGCCTCAACTTCATTCGTGAAGAAACTAAAGGCAATGAGCCCAGTAAAGTGACACACTGACCCGTGAGCAGCGGACGTGCGATGGTGGTGAGCGTCCGCACCCCAACCTCCACCAGGGCTTGTGCTGCTTGCACGACTACCACGTCCTGGCCTGACATAGGCCCAGCCACAAAGTCCAGCAGGTCATCATCATTTGCGGCCAGCAGGGCAGCGGCCGCATCACCTGCACATGCCGGCATGTGCATGGCCAGGTAACCACTTGAATTGACTGTCTATCATGTTTCCTGCCGGTGATGCAAGCCAGGTGAGCAAGGTGCAGGAACAAAACAGATCATCAGGAGCACCCCAGACGAAGGTTGGTAGGTAGTGCTGACAAGAATGATGCTGGCAGGCATTGCTGTGTAGGAGATCGCAGGGCAGTTGAGCGGATGGTGACGCAAGGATGAGGAAAAGAGCGCAGCAAGGCTAGACACCGTGCTGCTCGTGCAGCGCCTGCACCACGCAGGCGCATGGCCGTTCCCCTCACCATTGGTGTGCACGCCATTGGCAGTGCCATTGGCATGGCTATGCGCCTCTGGACCACCCTCCACGCTAGCCTCCTGCTGGCCCCCCTCCTCCTCCTGCCCCTCCTCGTCCCCTTCCTCAATCGTGCCATTTGCGTTGTTGCTCTCCTGCTCCAGCTCGCCGATCTGGATGCAGCATGTTGAAGGCACCCATCGCATCTTACCGCACATGCAGGACGCTACAAGTGTCCGTGCAGTGTGCTTGCATAATACAACCTTGCCTCCCTCCCCTGCCGGCAGAACCCGACGTGCCCCCCACCCGGCCCCCCTCATCTCCCCTTCCTCCTCCTTCTCCCCCTTCAGCCCTCCCTCCGCCCTCCTGTTCAGTAGACCTGTACCCCCTTCTCAGCTCTGCCCTCCTGCCTGCCTCTCACGTCTCAGCCCTGACCTCCGATCCAGCAGACGCACCTCACGGAGTGTGTCCTTCAGCACACGTGTGACACCTGCAATCCTTTTGAAGAGCGCGGTCTTGTTGTCCAGCGGTGTCTTCTTGACTGCCTCACACTGCTCCCACACATCCCCCACAGCCGGCTTGACTGCGGTGGCCACGTTAGCAGCCAGCAACGAGCGAGCAAGCTCCACACACGCATCCTTCAGCCGTGAAGCAGCCTGCTTGAGCTCTGCCTTCAGGGTCTGGCCTGCACCCTCAGTGAACGCATGCAGCGTGTTGCACACCGCGGCCAGCGACTGCGTCACCACCTCCAGCAGCCCCTTAGCCTCCTCTGGGGTCACGTCACCTCCCAGCACGCCCACTGCATACATGCCGATGGTGCACAGCATCAAAGGTTGGTCGGGCGAGATGAGCTGTCCCCATCCTAGCCTGCGCTCGCGGGCACCATGCATGCGGCTGCCTGCACACACACCGGGCAGCCCCTGCTGCTCTGAACAGGCCTGCTGAGCTGCCAGGCTCCTGGCTTATGCACGCGCCCATCAGGCCAAGGCATGCCATGCCGTGACAGCAAACCCTAACCTTTGGCAGCATCAGTCTTCAGTTTGTCCAGCAGCTGCACCACAGCAGCATGGCCGCCCACTACCTCACCACCCACATCGGACGTCTGCACAAATACGTTTAGGGCATTGTTGAGGGCATCGCTTGCCTGCTCTACTACCGCCTGCATTTTGCAATAGCCAGCCTCCTGATCACAGGTAGCTCTGCGCCGACAGCAAGCTTGACAGCAATCAGGCCAGGGTGTGACAGAGGTTGAGAAATGTGTGCTTGGTGCACGCAATCAAGCCCTCTGTCTCTCTTCCAACTTTAGACACCATGGGTGAGTACGCAGCTGGCTGGGAAACCTGCTTGTCACCTGCCTTGTGTGCCGCCTTCAGGCCTGTGCGAACTTCACCCAGCTTATTGCAGCTTGGTTTACAAATGCGTTTATATACATCCGATGTCGCAATCATTGCCGCTGCTTGACGGCGCATGTGTGGGGTGCATGCTGATCTGCAGGTAAGGTCCACGGTTCCCTGGCCCGTGCCGGCAAGGTGCGCGGTCAGACGCCTAAGGTGCCCAAGCAGGACAAGAAGAAGAAGCCCAAGGGCCGTGCCATGAAGCGCATCAAGTACAACCGCCGCTTCGTGAACGTTGGTGGGTGTCTGGGGCTTACCGGACAGTATGAGGTCTTTCAGATGAACGCAAAGGGGCCATGCAGGGGCCTGGACGCTGCTGGAGTGGGGTTTGGCAGGATGCAGCATGGTGCATGGCCCATGTCAAATGCCCATTCCTCATGATACTCACCCGACTATTCTGCTCGCAGTGGTTGGCTTCGGCAAGAAGGGCCCTAACAAGCAGTAAGGCGTGACGCAGTCGCTGCTGCTGCTGCTGGAGCCCAGCACTAACACACTGGAGCGTTGAGGAGAACCGACGGGTTCAGTAGGGTCGGGGAGTGCGGCTTTCACTGGCGTGCGCGTCCCTGAACAGCGGGCGAAACATCCAGCTTGGCCAGCTCCAGCATGGAGGGGTTGGGTTGCGCATGCATGCCACATGGACTGGACACATGATGGTGCCTGCGCATCCGTGGACATGGTGGTGTAAGCACAAAAAAAATGATTCCATGTGGATTGTGATGGCCTGCGTGTGTGCCATGCCAGCCGCTCGCTGTGTGCCCGCCCCCGACACGTCCCAGAGTACGTGCATGGGCTGTAGCACGCACGACGGGCTCCACAGCCAGTGCCCATACAAGCAGATGTATGGCACGTGCAGCCTACAATGCTGCGCAGCCAGCTGGCAGCCTAGGGGGGGCAGGCTTTTGGCCACGGCAATGTCGACCTGTGTGCTTCGCGCACACTTGCGCGTGGCGGTGCATTCAGTGGAGTGGCTGGGATCTGGGTTGGGACGGGACAGTTTGTGAATGCCAGCCAGCTGCTGGGGTTTGGCCGGGCATGCTGCACAAGTTCACATGCCAGCAAAGGTTGGCCAGCCGCAGGTCGGGTTATGGGGTGCGGAATGCGCATCGCAGGAGGAGCAAGTGCAGTATGCGGATTGCATACAGTAACAGCTGTGCCCAATCCTTGATCTTTGATCGGACTGGCGTCCATGTCAGCGCCCTCATGCCATGCACACAGGAAGCCTGACACGCATAGTCACACAGCTGCATAAATCCCACGTGACAGAAGCATGCATCCCCAAACCCCTTCACCATATTTGAGAATGCCTCCATCCGTGCTCGACGAGGCTAGAAACGCTCTCAAGCAGATTGACGATGAAGCCCTATCTACATCAGCTTCATCAGCATCACCCAATGCTGCTCGGCAGCGCACTGCTGTCGCTCGGAGACGCAATGCCTGGCGTAAGCAGACCGCAGCGCAACAGTCAGGGGCCGTTGGTCTGATCGTTCTTGCAGCTGGTGGCTACTTCATTTGGAGATGGTGGAACAATCGTCGGTCATCGCAGGGGTCATCCGGAGCTGGAAGCCAGCAGGTGTGCATGGGGTGCATGTGGCATGCGAGGCCTGAGCATGCATGGCATGCCTATGCATGACCCTGCGGCCATGCCCTTACGTTCGCATGTGGGCAGTCTGGGCATGTATATGGTCAGTGTTGACCATTGTCAGCTGCTTACCGTAGAGAGTGCTCCTGGCGGCACATGCCTCATGAATGCAGGGGCAGGCAGCGAGCAAGGGCGGGCGTTCTGCGTTTTCATTTGACAAGAAGGGCAAGAAGGCAGCAGTGCAGGCTGTGGCCAACCAGCCTTCGTTACAAGCGGTGGTGAGATCAACACTGCTTCATTGATCAACAAATGCACGCTGCTTTGATGGGTTGCAGCCATGGCGGGAAGCACAGACCTGAGTCCACAACAATGTTGTGTTTCAAACCAAACATTCTTCAACTTGATAACTGGATACCGTTCCACCGCACCCAAAGCCATCGCCCTCTCCCAACTGCCTGCAGCCAAGCAAGTTCAGCACACTCCCTGCAGCACGTGGTACCCCCAGCCCAGCACAGGCGCAACGGTGAGCTCAGCACTTCTACACTTCCCTTGCTGTCCCACATCCTGAGTTCCTGACCTGCTCTATTGTGGAACTTGATGGAAGTGGCAGGAGTCAACCAGACATGCGTGTGTCACGGCATGTTGTCACTGCAGGCCTGCTGGCAACCCCAAAAAGGACAAGCGCGCAAAGCTGGCAAAGAAGGACGCCAAAGCAGCCAAGAAGAATGAGTGCGTGGCCCGGGGGCCTGTTGGGGCTGGCAGGGGGGTGGCAGGAGCTGTCCGTGGTGTTGATGTCCTGCACACACACTGGGCACAACTGGGCGCACCGGGAGTACTGCACACAGGGTCGTGTACACCTGCATGCTGCCATTGGCATGCTACCACCCAGCAGGCGTGATGTATCTTTGGGGCCCTTCTGCTCATCTCGTCACATGCCTCATGCCATGCTTGCACATGGCCGTGTTGCAGAGCGGCGGCAGGAGATGCCCTGGGTCAGGTGATCGCAGCGCGCGCCAAGGCCAAGGGCATCTCGGAAGCAGGTGCGCATTCACTGAGTGATCAACTGATAATGCAGAAGACAAGCCAAGTTCATGCCTGCTGTGGCCTCAAGTATGCACCCACAGCCATGCAACTTCACGTCCCCGTGCATGGCACTTGGACACTCTTCACTGTGGCTGCTGCACATCTGGAAATCACGGGGAAACCGGCACATCCTTGGAAATGACGTCCAAGGGATGCACAGCCGCGGCTTGCCATTGCCCTGCTTACCCTGATTATTGTACTTCACACCTGCTCCCCTGAATCACGCACATCGTTCATGAGCGACGTGACTGAGAAATGCCTGGCTGTTTGCATGGTGCCACCCCTGCAGGCAAGGAGCCAGAAGTGGGGCTACAGACAGTGGTGGACTATGACCTGAACACAGATGCATACCACCGGGTCACACAATGGCAGGACAAGGGCAAGAAAGAGTACAAGGGGTGATCGGCATGGGGGGGTTGGAGACAAGGCTGGGGCCTAGGGGCATGGCAAGGGCCATGCCGAATGACGCACATGAGCGTCACAGACTGCACAGGGTGTGAGTGGAGCTGCACGGCAGCATGCTGAAGCTGGCAGGCAGCACGTGAGATCAGGGGCCGAAACCCATGACATGTAAGAAGGCGAGGCGAGTGGGGCCCCTTTGGTTGTCTATGAATTTCTCCTACAGAGCCACGCAAACGTCTTAGGGAGACCAGTGTTTTAGCCTCGACACACATCCCAACTCTGCTGATATTCGCCACGTCACTTCTGTAGAAGCTTCACAGCACCATGCTAAACGCAACTCACCTACCTGCACCTCACGCGAGCAGCTGCACAGCAAGGCGATCACGCGGCCTGTGCACTGCTGCACCAATGCCCCGGCCCCTTAGGACTCCTGTCATGCCAAGGCGTGCACCTGCTGTTGGGATGTCAGCAGCGCCCCATGACTCGCCAGGCGAGGCCTGCACCTCCCTCCTTCTTCTCCTCGTATCCTGCCCTTGACCCTAGCGTAGGCCAGCAAAAGCAGCCAGCGTGGCTCACCTGCCTTGCAGCTTTTGGGCTGGCTGGTTGTCAGGAGGCGTAGCAATCGAGCCTGGCTCAGGGCAGTGCTGAGATGCATGCGTGCACCACGCATGGTGGCAGAGGAACAGTTACAAGGGAACTGCTACCCACGGGAGGTTGCATGGATTACTATAAAACCAGTCACCGCTGGGGGATGGTTTATGTGGAGCCATGCTCATCCTGCAGCCTTCTGTGGGCTCCCAGCACCCTGGGGGCTCCTTGCATGGCTTGCAACAACACCCGCCTTCCCCTGCCAACCCCATAATAATAATAACACGGCGTGTCACAGATGTGTCTGCATGCCGGAGTCGTTATCTAAACACCAATCCCATGCATGTGTGCAACAGGTGGGGCTCGTGGCGGCGATCCAAAGGATATGGACGAGCGGCAGCTGGATGAGCTGACGCAGCCACAGGTGCGCTCTTGTACTTTACTGTTTGTTCCAGACAAAAGGGGGCAGAGGGAGCAGCAAGCGCCAACGCCAACCCGCATGGGGCACCCCTACGGACACGCGTTGTACTCTATGCTCATTCGAAGTGCACCCTTTGAGGGCTGCAGCGCTGTGGGCTTCCATACTGCTAGGGCTGTGAGTAATCATTATACCAGGGCTGCGCATCTTTGCTGCTCTCACGCAGCACGAGGCCAAGTGCTGCAGATAGCTCCAGCATGCCATGCATGGTCAACACGGCACTCAACGGATAATGTTCTGCATGCTGGAGTCTGAGCGACGCCTAGATGCATGCCATGCGATGCATGCATTACTTCAACAACAGCATGCCATCGTCGCCTCGCCATTGCTCCTGTTGCTGGCGTGTGTCGGCTCGTATAGTCATATTCTGGCCTGTGTGCTGCTGCACTAGGAAGCACTGGAGGAGCTGAGCTATGAGGGGGAGGAGGAGCCTCAAGTGCCTGGGGTCCCCCGGTCTACGTACTGGAGTGGTGATGTGGACAAGGCAGACAAGCGAGGCTACATCCTCAGGACGGTGAGGGGCTGCTGCTTGTGCTGTACCTTTCCGTGCGTGTATGTACTGCTGCCACTTAACTCGATTAGACATGGCGTACGTTCTGCATTGCGGGGCGCCAACAAGGGATGCAGATAGGTTTGGACCGTGTCTGTTCACACACCAGCACGATGCAACATCACGGCAGGAAGACTTTGTCAGCTGTGCAAGTAGGCTTGGCAGGATTCCATTCCTGACCTCATAACAAGATCACTGCGAATGTCCATGCCTGACACATCTCCATGGTGAGCGTCCCGTCCCTGCTCATCCGCCCCCGCACTTGCGTGCTCAGGATCCTGCCATCAAGCCACCACTGCCATCTGGAGAGTCACATGATGATGACTGCGGACCCACAGCAGAGGCACACACCGCCAGCAGCTCACAGCAGTTCCATAATGAGTGGCAGCTGCGCAATGCAGAGCACACAGACGCCGGTGCTGTGACTGGGGAGTATGTGGGCCGTGGGGACACAGACGTTGAGCAGCACGCCCGCAATCGCCGCCGCGGATACTGCAGCTGAGAATAACCTTCAGAATCCAACCGACAGCTGCAGGGGTGTGGCAGATGTTGATGATTGCCAACTGCAACTGTGAAAGTAGGGAGGGTGTCAGGTGGCTGGGACTGTGTTGCAGCCAGTTCACAGCTTGTGAAGTGGCATCACAATGTATGGTAGATTGGTAGTGTGACGAGTTGGCGCGGACTTTTGCTGCACCAGTGTATTGCTGCCTCGTGCCCTGAACTGGAGAGTTGGCCAGTATGCTGGCGAGCTGCTGTTGTGAGCTGGGAGACGTAGGCTGCCGTATCAGGCTGTTGCCATTGAGGATGCGCAGCCGCAGGGTTGGTTGGTTGGGGCCGGTGGGCTGTGTAGTGAGTTGCTTGCTGCCTGCCGTGCCTTCAGTTGTTTCTGTTGGCTGTAAGGCTTGCACTTCATTGCCGCCCCATCTGGCTCTGCACGCAACGCAACGGCAGTCATCAAATGTTGGTGCTTTACTAGGTTACATTTGCGATGCGAACTGCACCAGGCAGTCACATCTGCCGTGGTAGGGATGAGGTGAAATGTACAAGCAAATGTGGCGCAATTCAAAGTATGCAATACAACCAGCAACAAAGGAAGGGCTACACCCACATACCTTCAGCCTCTGTATTTCCAGTGCAGCTCGCTGCCGGTTGCGCTGCTGGTGTGCCCTGCATGGTCGCGGTACATACCGTATGTTGACATGTTTGCATGCAAGTCTCCATACCATTGTAACGATTATCACCTGCAGCATGTTCACCCACATGCTACAGTTAATCAATGCAATTGAGCTCCATTGACAATCACCACACTCACTAACAATGGTGCGGACTTTGATCAAGTCATGAACCCAAGTACACAGGCCTCACCTGTTCAGGCCAAGGATCTCCCGGAAGAAGTTGATCTTGTGCAGCACAGCAAGCCACAGGATGCGCCACCCTGCATGCAACAAAGAAGTGATGCAGCGTGCTGTGACAACAGGATGCCACCTGCGCAATGTATGGCAGCACACTGCATGGTCAATACCGGCTGCAACTGACGCCAGCACCAAGGATACAGCACAGAGTACTGAAAGGCCCGCTATTAAAAGGTCCATGGCAGTGGGACCCAAACCCTGATCTGAGGTCGTCATAACAACTTTCCCTAAGCAGACAACAAGAAGCTTAAGCAGGGTTAAAGCAGTCTAGGATGTGGAATTGACTGCTGCAGTAGCAGGGTCATACAACCTCACTTGCACTGCTCAAAATGTATAGCCGGTGGTTGCTTACTCACATGCCCAAGCTCTTTCCTTGTGAAGCGCACAAGCTACTTCAACTAGACACATTATGCCAGTCACTGGGGCTGAAGCTATACCCGGCCCAGCCTGGAACTTGCTGGGAGGGGACGGCACTGCGCGAACGGTCCTCAGATTCCTTGTAAGTGCTAATTTCTTTTTTCCGTTGATGTGCTGCCTGCAAGACCCCAGGTCTGCTGCAAGCCTGCGGGATGTCGCTGTGCTGCGGCTTGTTTGGTTGCTTTCACTTTCTGTATCGGGAGCTGGGGTTCATGGGTGCGCTTGTTCTGGTGGGGGCACGCCCACACAGGGGCAACGGGCACGGCTACAAGCACAACAAGCTCAAGCACAACAACAGCAAGAACCATGCAACTTTGAAGGCGAAAGCTCAGATGACGAGGCACTGGAACAGCATGGTGCGGGCACCAGCATGGACACAGAAGAGGCAGCGTCCATGCAGCAAGCACAGCTCAATCAACCAGTTCCCAGCTGCAGCTACTTCACTGCGGGCCAGGTGCGTCGGGCTTGTATGGAACATGCTGGGGTGCAGCCAGTGTTAGCACGGTTGCCGGCAGCATGGTGTCTGTTGCAGACTGTGGTGTGGCACACGCACGTGCCGAGGCGCCCATTCACATGGCTTGCTGCGCTGCATGACCTGGCTTGCACTGCTGTCATCTACTGCAGCATACTCAGCCGCCCACACACACTCACAGTCTCCCTCTGCCATCTCAGGTTTTCTGCGGGTATCAGCGATTCTCCACACCCCCAGGGCGAGTCAGCACCACTGCAGCAGATGATTGGCAGGTGTCATTGCGTGTGCAGGCATGTGACATGGCAAAGGTGTGTGGAGTAGGCAGGAGAGGCCTTGTGGGCCGGTCATGCATGGGGTCATTCCCTGACAGGCTGTGCGCCTGCTGCCGCTCCCAAGCACGCAATGCATCCATGCGCTGGAAGAGCTTAAACGATGTTACTGCCATGCTTGAGAGAGGTGGCGGGCGCTCCTGCTGCTTGCAAACCCGTCGGTCCACAGGATGCTTGCGCGGGTGGGGAACCTGTTCACATTGGTGGCTGCTGGCTCCTTCGACTTACCTCGACCACCACCACCAACAACCCTTCCCTGTTTTCACTTTGCGGCAGGGTTATGCATGCGGCATAA
The DNA here is from genome assembly GCA_001662365.1 of Chlamydomonas applanata. Lineage (NCBI taxonomy): Eukaryota > Viridiplantae > Chlorophyta > Chlorophyceae > Chlamydomonadales > Chlamydomonadaceae > Chlamydomonas > Chlamydomonas applanata. The sequence continues at coordinate 92,483 of BDCZ01000105.1, forward strand.
TGGAGGCGCTGAATGTGCCATGCACGCGCGGCCCGATCTGCACGTTCTGGGAAGCTGAGATCATCGACAATGTGCACCACACATTCTACACTCATAAGTGGGGCGCGTCGCGCGAAACGGACATCGCGCACTGGTCGCGCTTTGCTGGCTGGTCCGGCCGCATACGCGCTTCAGTCGTGCACAATGGTGGCCGTGCCCCTGCATTGCCCACCCACTCCCACGTGTTTATGCGTTTGAAAGAGCAGTTCTATGTCAACGCCGGCGCTGACTGTGGGCTCACAATCGCAGGTACGCTGCTTCTTGTACCTTGTTCTTGTTGTCAATGTGTGCTGTGTTGTTGTGTTAATGCTGACGTGCTTTGCTTTAATTCTGTGGGTCTTGTTAAGGGTGCAAAGGGAGGAGGGAGCGTGGGGCCAGTGGTGAGATGGGCAAACCGCGGGTCTCAAAGCGCACATTGGCACGCAGTGCATGGCTGTTGCTGACTCACTTGCTGCGGGTGTCTTGAGGGCCACAAGTGCAGGCCGTGGCAGCACACACACATTCACCCAGGCCATGTGCTGGCGTGCCATTCACCACTCCCTGCAGGATTCTACTACTGCTGCCTCAACCGCCAGACAGGGGCGTTGTCTGGCGTGTACTACGACCCCTGCTCCACACCCTTCCAGCATCTGGAGCTGAAACCACAGCAGGCCATGGGCATGGCGTTTGGCTCATACAGCTTGGCATGAGCAGGCGGCTAGCAGCAGCTCTGTGCATGGTTGTGGATGGGCGGGGCGATAGGGGGCCGGCAGCAGGAGGACAACGCGAGTTGCTGTGCATTAGCAGCACCGATACGCGGCTGGTATGCGAGGTTTGCCTGCGGCGGGGGCCACTTGGACATGGCCCGTGCTGCTGTGCAAAGAACCATGGGCAGCTGCACATCAGCTTTGGGGCATTCGGCTGGGGGGCAACTTGTTTATGGTCTCGGCCTGATGGGATCCTGTAAGGGACCATGCTGTGTGTGTGTGTTTGTAGTGATTGTCACAATGTATTCCAGAGCTCACAAATGTGTTGAATGCCAGAGTTGCTGTACTTGTACACTGGTACCGCACTACATTCTTTCTTAACATGTCAAAACAACACAATGTTACGAGGACATCAATGACACCTGCAAAGCTGGGCAAAGCTGTATCACAATGCAAGCAGAGACAGTCTCTGCAGGGTGCTGCAGCTACACACAAAGGAGGCACGACCTGGCATTGAATCAAGGGCTGTTGCGTTTCACAGCACGCTACCACGCCACCCTGCATGCTGCCGTGTGCAACAGGCGTGAGCGTTTGTTTATACCAGCTTGACAGCTGCTCAGCAACAGCACACTTCTTGTTGGAGATCAGCCAGAACTCTAGCCAGATTACACCAGTTCTGATGTACGTAACCTGACTTGTCCCAACTGGAGACGTGAGAGGGATGAACACAGTCCTTTCTCTTGAACCTGCGGCACTGTGAATATCGCTCAGCATAGCGGCATCTAACGCTGGCTACAGCCGCAAGATTGCATTCTGCGGCATTCTGCTCCAAAGGAATACCTGCCTCAGCATGTATGCACTAGCCATACCACAGTTACCACTTATGCACACCAGATACCACCAACCAGCACGCATCACGCAACACCAGGATAGAAAAAGAAGTATACACCACGCCGGTTCACAGAGCATCTACATGCGGCACCTTTCATGCCTCTCATATCTGGAGTGGAGCCTAGCAGGGCCACCGGCTCACTTGCGGATTATGATTCTTGGTTGTTGCTGGCACGTGCTGCAGGTGCTGATGCACGCACGCTACGATTTAAGCATTTGCAAGCCTCATGCTGCACGCCTGGGTGCATCCCAGCAGCCCAGTCCCGCCGCCACGGTGCGCTGTTTGGTGAAAATGCTGGCGCCGGTGCTTCAGGTACCAGTGCTCAGTGCTGCTGGTACCAGAAAACCTTGTCACCTGCCTTGTCAGGGGACACGAAGCCGCAGTCGCGCACCTCCTCCCACAGCGCACGGAACACGTTGCGCGAGTCCTTGGCGTAATAGTCGCCCACGACCTGCAGGCACACATTGAGAACATGATGATGCAAACAGGCCGAGATTCCCTGATGGTGGGCGGGGAGGGTAGGGATACCTGATCTGAGCAGTCACATCACAGATCTGCCAAATGCCATATGCCGTGCGCAGGGCGCCATGGCTTTCCAGCTGGCGTGAAGTGTACGACGATAGAGCATCGCCGACCCATATGAAACGCCTTGAACCCCCCAGCCGTCCGCGCGTGCGTGCCTGAACTAGCCCCACACCCACATACCCCAGACTTGGCCGCTGGGCTTTTTTCCCAGTGCGTCCTTCCCCCTGATCCACCACCCCATCCACACACCTTCTTGATTGCCTCAGTTGCCTCCTCGGCATGGTAGTGTGGCATGTAGGAGAAGAGGTGGTGCGCCACATGGGTGTCCGCGATGTGGTGGAACACATGGTCCAGGATACCATACGACCTGCAGTACAGTGCATCGCAGGCCAGTTCAGTCCAGTGAAATGCAGAGCAAACAATACAGCAGCAACTTCTGCACAATACATGCAGCTCACGCGGTGGGGGGAGTGTCAGGAGCATGCGCGTATCGTGAGGGGCAATCAAATGCTGCTGAGCCGCAACACTCGGCGGAGCATGTGCAAACAAACCAAACCATGACACTGCCCCCGCACCTGTCCACTGTCGCGAGTGCGCCGCGAAGCCAGTCCCACTCCTTATCATCGTAGTGGGGTAGGTTCTTGTGCGTGTGCTGCAGGAACGTGATCATGACCAGCCTGCGGGGGCATGAGCCATTGGGTGTGGGGCGCATGCAGGAAGTCAAACACAAAGGAATTGTTCCATGTGACGGGGGGGGGGGGGGGGGGGGGAAAAAACC
>BDCZ01000105.1:96255-125203 GCA_001662365.1 Chlamydomonas applanata
TACACTGGTGCTTTGTGATGCTCTCGTGGAGCTGTATCCATCCCGGGCATCCCCATGTGCACCAGCGCATGTCAGTTTCCCATGCATGCAGTCAAACATCCATGGTCAGTGTGTGCTGTGGGGTGAGACACATGTGACTTCATGTGACATGCGTTGAGATGCTGCCTTGCAACCACTATAGTTGTCCAACAGACATGCAACGTGGATTTGGAATTGGGGGGGTTGAGGTTGCAGGTTCTGGGTTGGGGATGCTCGGACGCGCGGTGCAACATGCCAGCACCCCACCATGGCCACAGGCCATTTAGAGGGGCGGGTGAGGGTAAACTACAATGATTTGGATACAGCTTGGTGCCATGCTTCCAGGGGTGTGGTTGGCTTGTCCAAAAACTCAAAGGGTTGTGAGTAAACTGCAAAAAACAACATCACACAAAAAACCTGGAGACCCCCCAAGACCCACCCCCCCAACCCCCCCCTTGGGGGGGTCGGCCAAATCACCCCAAACTCTTTTCGTTCGCCAAATCGCAAGGTATACTGTCCTTTAGATGCTTTACACAAGTACATTTGGTGCCCGGGTCAGATTTTTACTTCCCCTCCCCCCCCTGCATGTGAGGTCTTTTTTGCTGGTTGCTGATCTGGATCCGACGGAACCTTGAATACAGCTGCGGATCTCCAGCTGAACAGGGTCTTGGGGGAGGGTGGCTTGCAGGATGCATGCGCATCCATCTCTGGTTGACAGCCGCAGCAAAGGGCCCAGGGGCACACAGAGGGACACAAGCCCTGCACAAATGTATGAGACGTATATGATATACCGTATGATGCAAATCACTTGCACCTCGTTCGGATTACATTAATTGATACACATTTAATCGATACACATGCCACGCACCAGTGGTTGACGACGAGGTAGGGGATGATGTAGAACTTGAGCAGGGCCATGAAGCCAAACACCTTCCACAGGTACCCCAGGCCAGACAGCACCACACCCAGGGCAAGGTCAGACACCAAAATCTCCAGCCGCTCTTTCTCAGTGAACAGGGGGGAGTAGGGGTCAAAGTGGTTGGCCCAGCGGTCGGTGGCATGGCCTGCAATGGCATGTTCCAACAGACATCTTGAAAGGACAGCCTCAGTAGCCTGTAGACAAGAGATGAGGAGAGGGCTGGGAAGCACAGGGGCATGAACAACTGTGCTTCATGGGACCCCCTTCGTGGTTCCCAGACTGGGTCCCAGTCCCAGCATGCACTTTTGCATGTGGTCCCTAAACAAGGTGGCGCCCAGCCTACCCTGCCCATCTTCCATGTCCCTCACACACATGGGACATTCAGCCTACAGAGCCTTCCCAGCCGGCCCTGCCCACCTGAGGTGTTGAGGATCAGGTACAGGGGCCAGCCCAGCAGCTGCTGCACGAGCAAGTGGCCGACACGGTAGATGGTGGTCCTCTCGTACCAAAGTGCCTTGGCCTCAGCAGGCTTGACCGTGGGCACAAACACCTCATCTTTGGCTACACTGCCAGTGTTCTGGTGGTGGCGCCGGTGGGTGTGCTTCCTGCAGACAGCATGCAGAGGCATGAAGCACATCAGCTCCACAGCATGCCGCACGCACACGCCATACTGTACATCCGCATCACTCGTGCAGCCAGCGACAGCTGATGTGTCACGCACAACTGACCGACTGAAGGCCAGCCCCGGCCCCGGCGTGCAGGCAGCACATTGCCCACGCACCAGGAGTAGTAGGGCACTAGCAGCAGAGAGTGGAACACCTGTGAAGTGCGCAAGGTGGTGGCATGTGTCATGCTAAACGCCATGCAAACTCGCGCAGCGCTCATGCGCGAGCTCGTCATGAGCATGCATTGTCCTTTGGCCTCCACATGTGCCACGACACCCCCCAACGCTTCAGCTTGAGCGCCTTGCCCTCGATCTGGTGGAGCGGGCCCCGCCATGCGATGGTACGTCGCAGGCGGTGCATCTCGGTCCCCAGACAACAAGGGCTGGAGGGATGCTTGTCATCAACGTACGCACCAGGCCCACTGCATCGTTGAGCCAGTTGTAGTCTGAGAATGCGCCGTGACCGCACTCGTGGCTGATCACCCAGATGCCGGTGGCAAACGCTCCCTGCACACAACAAACGTTGAAATGAATGTAGAGTTGAGGTCGGTATTCAAGATCCGCGGGGCCAGGCAAGCAGGGCAGGTGCACCAAGGTAGGAACCCATACAGACGCAGGTGCTTCCGGTTCCCAGTTCCGTGCTGCCAGCATGATATTCACGTCATATGCGTGCTTGAACGCGATCCAACGCCTGCAAGCAAGGCTGGAGCAACCCTGGCCCCACGCCTCCCCTCGCCAGCGAGCAGCTCAGCACGCACGCACCTGCCAGAACCAGTACAGGGGCCACAGCAGCCACCTCCAGGCGCCTAGGCCATCAATGAAGGTGGCTGCATAAAAGAGCGCTGAGCACACCAGCACGTCGGCAATCAGGTAGGAGAAGCTGCGCACGATGCTGCGCTCCCAACAGTGCTTGGGAATCGCACGGCGGATGTCGCCCAGGGTGAAAGGAGGGGTCGCCGTAGGCTGGCGAGCCACCTCCAGGCGGTTCACAGCTTGACCCTTGCCCATCCTCGTAGCACAACTTCTGTCCAACACATACCCTTTTGAGACTTTACACATGGCTCATTCACATCGTACAGTACCGTACCGCTGCAGCATGCTTCATCTGGCCATGAGCTCCTGCTGCACAGCGCTGCGTACCCAGCACCACCTGCTCAAAGGCCTCGCAGGTGCCGCAATCCTGCTAGTATGCATACTGCTAGAGCTAATGATAACCATGCATACTGTACAGCCGCGACTGCTGCGCTCAGTCCAAGTCAAAGTTGAGCGAGCGCAGCTCGTCCACAGCATCCTGTGAGTAGCCAGGGCCCCCGTGGCTGGGGCGCAGCTGCCGCAGCGGCTCCAGCACACCATAGAAGTCACGGCGTGTCCCATCCTCTTGCGGTGAGCCCTGGCATATCTGCGGCACCATACATTCATGCAGGTGTGCAGGCACATCAGCCAGCCAGATATAATGTGCCCCTTTCAACTCGCTGTGCCATGGGCAGCCCCAAGGGAAGGGACGCAAGGACACCAAACAGAGCCTAAGCACTGCACAGGAGCCTTGGGACAGAGAAACGACCTGGGCAGAGGCACCAAGCACGCCATCTGCACGTGGACCCGAACACACCATTTGCACATACGCAATTACGCATACACCCACCTTGCTGAGCAGGTCACGTGGAAGGCATGATAGCATGGTGCGTGTCACACCATAGATCTCGCTGACAGCCTCGTAGGCTTGCATGTGATGCTGTGAAACGGGCCCCAGTGTCTGCTCCACATCAGCCAGGACCTGCATGAGGCCAGCAGAGCAGTGCAAGTCAACGCAGCTGCTTGCCGCTGGGTCAGCACAACACAGCACTGGTGTCATGGATTACGGCCATGACCACTCAATGAGAGCATGCCCAGGATCCATGGTGATGCCCATAAGCCGCTGGCACCAGCCGCAAAGGTGTGCTGGAGGCATGCAGGCGAGCTCAGGGGTAGCATCTCTAAAACGCCAGATGTTTTCTTTACCGCTGATCCGGCTCACCTCGTCCGTGCATCCCAGGCGCAGCAGTGCACGCAGCAGGCCGCGGCGCACGCCAGCCTCCTTATCTGGCACACTGCTCAGCGCAGGTGCTGACAACACTTCACTGCCCTCCAGGACGCCACCGCCCCCCAGCAGCTCCTTCCATCGCCCCGTGTTCCAGAGCGTGCGCAGCCCTGGCAAGTGCGCGCCCCCCACGACCATGACCACATCGCCTGTGGTGCGTGGCGCCTGGGCTGCAGTTGCCTCAAGGCCGGGCAGCTCATGGCTGCCCGCGCATACCTGTGGCAGGGTGCCTGCTGCTGCCCGCGATGCAACCGCGAGCATCACCGCCTCACGCTCCTGAGCAAACGAGCCACAGCACAGCAGCAGGTAAGCATGCGAGCCAAGGCACAGCAAGCATGCAGTGCATCGGCGTCCCAGCCGTTCACAGCGTGTGAGCTGCTGGCCTTTGCAGCCTTGCCCAACCCGGCGGCGCTGCTGGAAGTCGGGCCTCAGTCAACCCTGGTCAAACCATGGTCAAACACGGGCTCCATGCGCGCTGCGCCATACCTGCATCATGATGCGGTCCACCATGTTGCCCTCCTCAGGCACATCACGCCCCGGCATGTCCCCTGCCTTGGCCTCTCCCAGTATCACACGGTAGTTCAGGGTGGTCTGGGCTGCATACCCCTCGTCCAGCTGGGCCACAGTGGGCAGCGCATACAGCCGCCTGCGTGCACCATGCACAACCATCCAGTCCTGTTTGAAAGCAGATGAACGTGGTGCCAACAACGGGCATCACTGCTCCCACACTGCGCGCAGCATTGCCGCACACCGCTTGCTCCATCCATCTGCGATCTGGAAATCTGGAAGGTTGGCAACATCCCATCGCCGCCCGGCATTCCCATGCATACATAATGGGTCATTGACATCATGGGTCAATGACTCATGCAAGAGCTCTGCAAGAGGTCAAGCGTTGTAGTTAAGCATGCACAGTCCGTGCCTGTACGTGATGTCCTTTGGCCGGTCGCCAAACACAAGCAGCGCATTTGTCGCAAGCGCAGCGATGTACACGAGCTGCTCCCCACGGTACTGCCCGTCTCGCACCTGTCACACGTGATGCAGTACGATTGTGGGCGGGTGCAAGACAGCTCAGGTGAAGCACAGTCCAATGGGCCGCGTCGTGATACGGGCACCACGAATCCACCACGCACTGCGACCAAACACTGGTGCACACACCCACTGACATCCCTTGCCATGCCCCACCCCGTCTGATCACCTGCTGCCATAGCCCCGTTGCCATGATGTGCCCCTTCCACGACTCGGCCTCTTTCTGGAGCTCGGCTGACACTTGGCAGAACATGCGTAAGAAGAAGGCAGCTGGGCCTTCCACCACTCGGTCACGGCAGGACACGGTATTCCCAGGGCAAGCACCATGCTCTGGTGTCACGGCTGTCTCCACCACCACAGCATGAGGCTTGTTGTGCAGGATATACTCGGCTGCAGCACGCGGAAAGCAAGCAGAGGTACACCGTTAATACAAAGGATGGGCAGGGCAGCTGGGCAGACACAGCGAGGGCGACACACGGACGGGCAGGGCACCAGCACACGAACCATATGCTCTGGCATTCACCATCCATTACAGCCAGCACGAGCTTAAGCAGGAAACCTGCTGTGCTGTGACACATCAGTTACAGGAGGGCACCACCTACCAATGTGGGGCTGGGGGGATGTGTGCTCGATTCCAAACACCAAGATGCGATGGGGAAATCCCTGGCCTTCCAGCACCAGATCTGGCTCAGCGTACTTGATGCTGGACACTGCAGGTGCTGGCGCAGACGAAACAGCTAGCCGCCTGCCACGCCTGCTTCCCGCGACCGCGCTCGCATGCGGTGCACTGGTTGCTGCCATGCGCACCGCTGCCAGCATGGGCAGGTCAGCCAGCATGGCACCACCCATGCTAGCACGAGGCCCTTGCGCCGGGTAAGCTACAGGCGCCAGCAGCATGCGATTTACAGCTGCATTCCCCGTAGCTGCTGTGATGTTGAGCTGCAGCCCCGTGCACCTGGAGCCCAACATCCTGAATGCACAGCTTGGTGCTAGTTATTGTGTCACGAGCCTGCAGCGCATTCACAGGACACTTGGCTTTAGTGGCCATATCCAAGTTGCCTCTCATGGATGAGGGTACATGGCATGGCACAGCTGACGCTCATGCTCCTGTCTTCCCCGTGGATCAGTCTTTATTGTGTTGCTTGACTCTTCGTTGCAGCTCGTTGCAGCCCATGTGTTGACCTGCGCACTGGACAGATGCTATTGAAAACAGGTTTACCGTGCCATCAGGTACGTTGAAGCTGCATCGGCACCCTCTGATGCATCCATCTTGCCTCAGACGTTGCGCTTGGCTCTACCAAAATGGTCCCGCTCGATGGCGCTGTTAATCGAGCAAACACGATGCGTGTGGCCACACAGGGGCTCCAGAGATCTGGGCGCAACAACGAATCTCGCGTGCCCCTCACCTCCATCAGATGCCCAGGCAGTTCAGCCTCGATGCCACACGGCATAGCTGGTGCACATGCAGAGGTTTCGCGCAATGGGTCGGGAATGGTGATGATGGGTGCCGTGTCAGCATGCCCCAGCATGGCCGGGGCACGTCAGCATGGCCCCGCGCAGCGCACCGTGCGCGCCCATGCAACAGCACAAGCTGTGGATGCCAACCAGTGCTACAAGTACCGCTTCTTCACCAAGATGGGTAACCTGGTGCGTGGGGGATGGGCGTAGCAGCATGGCCGAGCACGGTCAACGATCCACACAGTTTTCCATACAAATCCCGGGGCGCCTGCGTGCGGGCGCATGCAGCGCATCAGGGTCTGTCCCACCCTACTATGCATGGCGCCTCCTGGTGGTTACACTGGTGCCACAGGGTCGCTGCTGGCACATGTATGCATTCGCAAGGTGTGGCATGCCTGAATGGTGTGCCAACCGGGTATTTGACTTCCATTGCTGTGACCACCTGCCATGTGCAATCACGTGGAGCACAGATGAAGGCAACTGTGCAGTACCAGGGCCCCACTGCCCTCGTGGATGTTGCCCTGGAGTCAGAGGCACCTGAGGCGGGGGGCTCAGCGCCCTTGCTACACTGGTACGCTACCTGTGGGTGCAGCATGCCGGGGGCCTGGCACATTGCAAGTCTCATGCAGTGATGCATGGAGGCCATGCAGCCTCAAAGCGTTGCTGAACGTACATGTATGCAGGGGCATGTACCGTGGTTCAGCGGGACAGTGGTACCACCCAAAAGAGGTGGTGCCACCTGGCAGGTGAGATTCAGTAAGGTTCATGTGATGTGGTGTCATGTGGCTGCTGCCGTGCTTGATGCTGTGCTACGTAGCGGTGCAGTGGTTGGGTAGTCCTCTGGTTTCGTGGCCATACACCGCACCATGCACCGCAGGGCATCAGGATACCAGTGCACCATGCATGAGCCCAACGTGTGTGTGTGTGTTGCTTGCCACACCCAGCTTGGAGCATGGATTGGTCGGGTGCTCACAGCACCTCCATGTTGCTGACTGAACTGTCCGCAGCGCGGTCGACCAGAGCAGCGGTGGCATGCGCAGTCCCATGGTGTGGGTGGAGGCACGGCAGGAGTGGTGCGCATCCTTCACCATCTCTTCTAAGCTGCTGCCGCTGCACCTGGCTGCCGTCTTTTTCTTTCCGGGTGCGTCGTTGGGATGGTGCTGCGTGGCATTGCCCCTCCGCCGGTGCAGATTGTGCAGAGCCAGTGCAGCAGCATGTGTTACACAATGTGATGCCGGGTGTGGATGGCAGCTTGGCTAGCAGAGCTGGCACACTGGACAGTGCTGAGCGCTGGAACCTGCGGCCAGTCTGCTGCACCGTTCACAGGCAGTGCCGTTCACAGGCAATGCCGTTCACAGGCGACGCTCGATGTCAGTCCTGACAGGTACTGCTGCCATCTTTGTGGCTCTTTGGCTCACCTCCCTGCAGATCAGGGGGTATATGACGTGCCTCACCGTACACGCGTCTTCTCGGTCCCGGTTGGCATGTCCGCGGGCGAGCCAGGGCCCCAGGGTGGGTGGATGCTTGCAGTGTGACAGCTGCAGAAATGCGGGGGCAGACAGTTGCCTGGCAGGGGTGCGCAATGCAGGGCCAGATGGAGAGCTGCAGGACAGAGTGTGTTTGTGTGTGGGGGGTGGGGGCCGTGAGGAGGGGGGAGATTCCTTATGTGTTATACGTTGAGTTCAGGCTGAGGCTGATCCAATTGTTTGCATGGGCACACAGGCGCAACGGTCGTGTCCGTGGCACCACCCGGTGCCCGGGCGGAGGAGGCAACGTGCATGGTCAACTTCGCGGTGGGGCCCTTTGACTTCAACTTGGGCTTGGGCTTGGGCTGGGCGTTGGGGCCTGTGGCTCATGCTGTGCACACTCAGCTAGCGAGCAACTTTGGTTCACTGGCGCCTGACGACTAAGTGACAGCTGCTTATGCGCATGTATGTGCACGCATGGTGCTGCCCCCGCAGATCTTCTCGCGGCATGCCACAGCCATGTACCTGTGCTTGGTGCGCGTACAGCCAAACGACCAGCAGGGTGCGACCGCACTGCAGGTGGGTTGCCTTGGCAGCTTGCTGCTGCCGTAGGGTGATACAATGACGTTGGGAGTGACCACGCCATCATTCTGCCAGTGTATCGTGTATCTGGATGACCTCCTTGCGTGACACTTAGTGTGCAAGCAGCTGTATCTCAGTCTGCCCTACAAATCAGTCTACTCAAACCAGTGCCAAGTGTCTACTACAAGCTGTGCCCTGCCTTCTTGAGTCAAGCTTCTACTGGCTGGCCCAGCTGTACTACCCCATCCATAATGTGTACTGCTCTGACCGTGTTGCGTACTGCCTGCAGGGCACGGGCATTCTGGAGATTGCTCTTGACTCCGTGACCAACAAGACAGGCGACATGTGGCACGTGTGCGTGCATGGCCTCAAGAACATTGGGCTTATGTGCTACGGCTGGCGTGCAGATGGAGATATGACGTGGGAGAGTGAGTGGCCAGGAGCTGCGGGCGAAATGTGCTGGCCACGTGCCAGGGCTGTGTGCTGTATGGTTTCTCCACTTGGGCCAGGCGTTGGATCACTATGCCAGCCCACGTGACATGCTCCTCTCCCGTGTCCACCAATGTTGTCGTTGCGCCCTGCTGCTGGTCCATCACACTCACTCACTTTATTTGCATTTTTACGTTTGGCAAGTATGGCATGTGCCAACAGCACTTGTGGTAGCCCATGCTTGATGAAACGTTGTGCTGTCGTCGCTGCCTCTGCTGCCCCATCCCAGATGGTGGCCGCTTCCATCCAGGGTACATCCTCGCTGATCCGTACGCGACACGCGTGGTGCCAGTACTACTGCCAGAGGCGGCGTACACAGCAGCCCCCAAGCTGCTTCCCTCGTATGACCTCAAGCAGCCTGTGTTGCTCGGCTCGCTGGCTGCCTTCACACAGGCAAGTTGTATACTGGGCCCCCTTCAGAGCCAGGTGTAGCAAACACCTCCCTCCTCCGACATTTGAGGGATTTGTGAGCAGATGGCCGTTTCAGGTACTTTTGTGGGGGTGTGGTTGTTCAATGTCTTACACAATGCCAAAACCCAGAAGCAGGTCTGCAGCGGCTCCGAGGGTATGCTGGGCATGGACGTCGGCATTGAAGCTGGGCAGCATTGCAGGGCACCAAGTAAACACCACGTGCGTCGCCTAACCAGCATCGCAGTGATCACACATGTGCGTGCTCGGCTCTGCTGCACAGACGTTCACTTGGGATGGCGCACATGTCCCAATGAGACCTGACGGCCGGAATGGGCGGCGGCCTCTGGAGGGCTCACTGGTGATGGAGCTTGATATCGCAACGTTCACCACGGTGCGCTCAGTGCTAGCTGGGCTTGGCTGGTTGGGGAGCGAGGCAGCAGCACTTGCTTCCATAGTTGTAACAGGTGCTAACTGCTAAGAGGCCCTGAAGCTTTGCATGTACATCATGCAAGCGCTGTAGACAATCATTACATGCACAAGGCTGTGTGGCCGGTCCTGAGCTCGCCCTTCGGCTTGCACGTCTTCTCTCAACTGCTTCCCCACAAAGCTGCCAGCGATGCACATGTGCTCTCTTCTTCTCTCCTGAGCAGGGGCCTGATGCTGAAAAGGTGGTGCCACCGGAGCGCCGGGGCAAATACCTGGGTGTGTTGGACCGGCTGGCGGTGAGCGTCCATTTCGTCTTGCTATCTGCTGATGGGCCTGTGCTGATCTGTGTAGTGTGTACCCCGTTGCCTTGAACCTCTCATGCAGCCTGAAACGTGCAAGCAAGACAGTTGTCCATGCTGTGGACGGTCTGTATGAATCATCCCAACCCAAGGAGCTCACGTGCACAGCAGCACAGCAAGCCGGACCAGTGGTTCCTGCAGATGCCATGCACTCCATGGGCTGTGCATGCCACCTTACAGCAACCTCACACCCTACTTACCCTCATCTTCCCACTCCGGCCTGTATGTGTGTATTGTGTCGCTGCCTGCAGGAGATTGTGAAGCTGGGTGTGACCTCTGTGCTGCTGGCACCCACAACAATGTGTGGGCCTGGCATTGGCCCCTGGCGCCGCAACCCCATCACCCTGTTCGCCCCGGATACCAAGTACGCACTCAACGGGCCTCTGTCTGCGGCTGCTGAGCTCAAGCTGGTGCGTGCCAGTGCATGACCCTGGCTAGGCTTGCATGCGTGACTGGACCAGGGGGGAATTGTCAAGACTCCAGGGAGGCTCTGTGCCTGCTCATACGTCATGCGCAGCAGCATCGGTACAAGCGCGTGCCCAGCATGTGGCTGAATGCATGCTGCGTGCACCATTGCGCGCATGAGCTCTCTGTGCAGTGCGCACCCCGCCACACAGCTGCACAACCACCAGACCTAGGGCCCCCTGCAGCTGGCGGTACTTGCCACCTACAATGGATTCCTCTTTTGGTTCTCAACTGCGTCCTGCAGATGATCCAGGCGCTGCACCGTGCGGGGCTGGAGGTGCTGCAGGGAGCAGAGTTTTGCATTACCGCGGAGGGCGCAGACGCGATGAGTGGGGGGCTGCAGGGCATGCGCGGCCTTGATGCTGCAGTCTACTACCGGTGCGCACCGCGCGTAGTTCCTTGCTCGTACTTCGCCCAGCGCCCATGTCTTGCTGTTGGTCCATCGCAAATGCTGTCTTCAGTTCGTTGCTTATGAGTGCTCGTAGGCTTTGGGTACCAGTGCCTGGTTTATCCGAGTACTCATCGATGTGCGCCGTTTGCATGGATGGCTGCGTGTGCGTGCTGTGCGTGCTGGGTCTGCAAACACTGGGAGTACGGCATATGCCGCTTGAGCCGCTCGCTTCACTGCAGCGACCAGCGAGCACGGGTTGTTGCCTGCTCTTTCTCTGTGCGTGCACAGTACGCTGCCAGACCGCACGTCTGTGCTGGCGGTGGGGCACCCTGTGGTGCGGCGCACGGTCGTGGACGCCCTCCGCCACTGGGCCACCGAGTACTGTGTGGATGGCTTTGTGATTGCCAATGCGGAGAACCTCACACAGGTGTGCAGAGGGAAGATTATCAGCATATCAAAACATACACCATATACACCGGGCTTACAGTACATGTTGATATGTATCGTCGCACAGTACCTGTTTCAGGGCTTGTCGGGCAGGGCCAGCAAGGCCGCAGCACACGCGTGCGTGCCATGGAGGTGTTAGATGTGTGGAGGACACTGTGCCATAGGAATCTTAACATTCGTACGGTTTGATCTTTGCACGATGCGCAGGACCGGTTTGGCACTGTGCAGGACAACCCCTCACTGGCTGAGGACCTAGCACAGGACGCGGCGCTGCGCCATCTGAAGCTTATTGCAGCACCGGCCAACAGCGGGCTGCTGCCACGTGCTGGTGTGCGCGGCTTCCCTCACTGGGGGACATGGGCGCAGGTGGGTTCACACGATACTGGCTGCACCAGATGCTTATGTTGTTGCTGCACACTAACATAGCGTGGGGGGCTGCCCCGCTGAGTGCCAGAGCCATGCTTGTCCTCATGTTTGATCATGAGCACCAGTTTTCGTTTCATCTCCTCCAATCTGTGTGTGATCCTCAAATCCCATTTCACCGAAGGTTGATGACCGCTTCTCATCAGACCTGTGGTCCTACTTAGTGGATGGCGCGCCAGGGATATTGTCCAAGGTGGCCACACGCATCACAGGTGAGAAACTCACAGCTGTGGCAGCTGCCGCCGTGATGTATGGGCTCATATGTAGTGCATCGTGCACTCAAGCCATTGCTTCTTTGCATCGCAAGGCAATCAGCACACGGATTGCATCACAGTGGGCGCCACTGGGCCTGCCGCGCCAAAAACGCACATTTAACCAGTCCATGTGTGAAATTGCTGTTGCACGGGTTGGATTGGAGCGGAAAGAGTAAGGTGTCTTGCTCCTGTGCTCTGCTCGGCCACTGCAGGCAGCGCGGATCTGTTTGCGCCGCAGTGGGACGTGGTGCCTGCACACCCAGGCGGGCTGGCAGCCGGGCGACGCGCAGCATACGGGTACAACACGTTCACCGGGCTGGGCGACAACTCACTGCTGAAGGTGCGCCGTCAGGGCTTGCGCCGGACAAGTGCTGGCACGCCGCTAGGACAGCAGGGCAGGCAGGGCACTGGTTCCACACATTGTTGCCAAACCTGGACCGCTCACACATTAGACACAATGCCTGGCGCTTTGAACATTCAAGTCAGGGATGCCGCAAGTTTCCAACATGCTTTCTGCCTGCACGCCGTGCAACCTGCAAGTTCACCGCCCAGACCCGTTCCAACACCATTGCCAAACCCAGTGCCGATACCGCTCGACCGCAGGCACTCGGCTCTGACAGCAACCTTGAGCGGGCTGAGGTGCTGGCGCGCACGCTACTGCTCGCGCAATGCATCAGCCCTGAGAGCCCTATTGTGTCTGCAGCCACAGTCTCGCGAAAGGTGCGTGCGAGCCTGCGAGGGCCAGTTGTGGGCAGCGAGGCCATGTAGCAACATGCAGGGGCCTGTGGCACGCACGCATGTCGTCAATGAATGTCCTGCATCGCTCTTGTGGGTGGACGAGGGGCTGCAGACGCTGCCACACGCATGCAGTCCCCCAGACCCCTGCGCAGCACACCATAGAGATGCTGCAAAGTCTGGTTTGCCACCTGGCGTCGCTCGCCCGTTGTCACCTGCCCGCCCTGGCCTGCCCCTCGTCCACCTGCCCCAGGGCCTGTGGCGGTTCGTGAGTGTTCTGGCTGCGCTACGCCGGGAGTATGCGGACTTGATTTGCCCCGCGGTGCCCTTCGGAGCAGCTGGCCCCTCGGACCGCGAGATTCAGTGGCACGGTGCAGCGCCGGGGTCCGAAGTTGACTGGCAGAACCTATCTGGTGGCGCGATCCCCACCAACACGCTGGCATTTTCCATCCGGGGTCCCACTCCAGGCCGGTCACTCTTTTGTGTGCTCAACCCGTACAACGAGCCCGTGACGATGGCACTACCAGGGGCTGACATGGGCGGCACGTGGCGGGTGGTCGTCAACACCGCCCAACTGCCACCCGAGGACGCGGAACTGGACGGGCCAGTACTGCCGTACGGTCAACCTGTGGTGGAGGTGGGGCCCAAGGCTGGCCTGCTGCTGGTGTCTGCATCCGCAGGGGGCGCGTCCGGCAGGGCTGCGTCGTTGCCGCCCAGCGCGCGTGCGACTTTGCCACCAGGCAAGGGGCCAGTGCCGGGCTCACGGCCACCGCAGGCGGCCAGCTTCAGGCCCCCCATGTGAGGCTGAGCACGCATCGTGCTTGAACCCGCTGCAGTGCGTTGCGGTCCCGCATGGGCGCGTGCACAACGGGAGTATGTGCTTCTTTGGGGAAGATGGCGTGGAAGAGTCGGTGCAGCTTAACAGCGCATGTACAATTCTGTGTACAATTCAAAGGAAATGTACAGTGGCCAAGGTCCAGCCATCGGTCTTACATTCATGGGTGCAGCAGGCCCCAGCAGACCCCCAGCCTTGTCAGTCTGTGCACAGTGTGTTGTTTACCAACTACCAAGTGCGTGGTTAGGTGCTGCCCAGAGCGGAAAACTTGTAAAACTGGGTAAAAACTTGTATAGCATGCGCTGTGCCAGCCCCGTGGCAGGGATGCTGTCAGCAGTTCCTAATCAGAGCTCCCTCCATTCTGCGAGCACTTACTTACGGCACAGCTGAGCACATGGAGCTCGGGCACGCCAAGAGCTAAGCAGTAGGCACAGACCACCTCGACACGCTCCCAGGTTCAGACAAACACCTAAGCAGGTTGTGCGAGCCATGCGTCGTTGAAAGCGAGCAGCAGAGAGCCAAAGCAAAACGTGGGAAACGTCGTCCTGGTTCATCATGGAAAATGTCTGCACACCAAACGACCACTAACTACTGCCTGTCATAAAGAAGATGTAATTTGAAGCCATGTGAACCGCCATCGCGTGAAATGCTCTCTTCAAAACCGGCTTGCATCAACTATCTTTCCATTTTCTTTGCTGGTAATCTCATTATGGACATCCCAACCACTCTGCTCCCGTTTGAAACCTCCTCAAATACCATGGCGTGTCAATCTAGCCTGGTAACCGCCTTTTGAGTAGCTACGCACTCCAGCTGCTTTCCCATCACAATAAATTCAGCATGGCCCATTCTGGGCTGACAGCCTCTGCAGTGCCAGCAAGCCAGTAACACCTGAGTCAGATGTGCGGTGTGCAGGCAGGCGGAGTGGCCCCCCAGTAGCAGCAGACACGCGGGCAGCAAGTGCAAATGCCTCAAACACCCTGCTGCTGGCCCATGCTGCTGTGGTTGGGGCGTGCCCAGCCCCCTGTGCGCGGATTTCCTGGCTGTCATGGACACCGAAAGGATTGGGGGACGCAACAGCGCCGTTGCGGCCCTTTCCCAGCATCACAGCAGTACCAACACAGTAGGAGGAGCGCACTCGCGGCTTTGGCTTGCGGCTGCCATCAGCACCGCCTGGTGCTTGTGCACCAATGCTCATGGGCCTGGTGCCCGCAGCAGCATCAGCAGCAGCCATCCCCATCCCAGCTGCTGAAGTGGGAGAAGCTGGCCCTGTGCCGCTCGTATGGCTCAAAGGACGGCCCCAGCTACCAGCTCTGGTCTGGCCATCCACAGCAGCCACAATCATGCCGTCTGGGCGGGCCATGCTGATTGACTCGGTGCGCATGGGGAACACTGTCGCAGCTGACGCCTGCTGGTATTCATGGGACGTGCCTGTGCATACAGCTTGGGTCAGGGGCCGGGGCCCCGGCGGCATCAATACGGGCCGCACGCCAGCACGCGGCATTGAGTCCTTCAGACCAGTGGCCGCCTGCCGGGAAGAAAGACTGGACTGGCTGCGGCTGCGGCGCACACTGCGCCGCCGTACGGGAGGCGGCTCGTAGCCTTGCTGCGTGCTGCCTGGAGACCGCGCATCACGCGACTGAAAAGTCACAGATGCCGTGCGGCAGGGCAACTCGTATGTCACCGATGGTGCTCGAGCCACGGCAACGAAACTGCTGCCTGATCTCAGCCCCGTCGTGGCACGACTGGGAGGTCTGTGGCAGCCGTCGTCCTCTGCTTCATCCCCTGTAAGACTCCCACGGGAGCTGCCAGCCACGGACGGATTGAGCGTCATCGTCTTGAGCGCTTTCCATGCTGTACTGACAATGCTCTTGCGGCGCTCAGATCGGGCACTGGCGCCTGCATTCTGAACTGGAGTGTGCCTCGGCGACAAATTGTCAGCAGCAGGAGGCTGCCAAAGGAACGTGTTCATGCACCCCTTCCCCTTGACCTGCACACAGCCCAAGCATTGAAAAACGTAACTGTGCGCTGCCCTGTTCGGGGTTCAGGGATGGAAGGTAGAGTACGGCAGCAGCACTGGTTACTACGGAGCGTGGTACAGCTTAGCTCGGTTGCAATGCAAAGCAGCGCAGCTGCACCAGTTTTGTGAGCGGCATGGCCAGCGCAGGACATGTAGCAGGCTAGCAGCGCACCTCGATACCACCGGTGGGCTCCCATGCCTCATCTGGCAGGAGCATTACCGTTGCAGCAGACACCTGAATGCGTCCAGGTGGTGCTGTGGACTCCATGCGGCTGGCTGTGTTCATCGCATCCCCGAACAGCGCAAACTTGGGCAGCTTGGATCCCACCACGCCACTCACGACGGGGCCCGTGTGCAGGCCGATGCGGATCTGGACAGGCTGGCCGTTGTTGGGCATCACTACCTGCTCAGCCGCTGCGAGCATGTCCTTTGCAAACTCCATGACAGCATGGGCACTCTTGGCAGCATCATGGCTGTCCACCACCCCATAGAATCCCTCTTCATCCTCTGCCAAGACACCACAGGACACGATGTACGCGTCACCGGCCGTCTCCACCTTGTGCACACCGTGCACATCACACAGCGCGTCAAACCGTGAGAACAGCTCGTTCAGGAAGGCCATGACCTGACCGGGGGGTACCTCTTTACTCATAGATGTGAAGCCCACCACGTCTGCATGCACGCAAGTGAAATGAGGCCAGGATTATTTGGAAACCGTGAGACTACTGCATGCTGACACAGGTGGCTCAGCATCACCAGCAAGCGTGAGCAGCACTCAGCAAGCCTGCAGGCCACCTGGCTGCACTGCAGCTCAGTGCTGTGCTCACCCATGAACAGCAGCGTCACCGACTCGTGGGCCTGCGCAAGGTTTGAGATCTGCGCGCACGGACGAGGGGGAACAAGATCATACGCAGCCTGGGCCGGGCACACACATGCCAGGCCCGACGTTCCCATGCGAACCCTGCGCGGATGCGTCCACATGCCGTGCCCGCGCTCATAGTCAGACATGTGATTGAGCAGCTGCCAAGGCACCTACCTCCTGCCCCAGCTTAGCAGTGCCGACGGAGTCCTGCAGTGCCATGAACTCGATGACATGCCGGGGGAAGATCTGTGACAGGATGACCAGCTGCATCTCCAAGAGTGAGGCCACGGTTGAGTCGGCCTCCGCGCGCCCACTCACATCACGTTGTGTGATCAGCAGCGCGGGGGACCGCGTCACTGGGTCATCCACCAGCTTCACGCTCACCTCGTGCCACTTGCACAAAGGTAGTGGTGCTGTTTCGGGCAGCTTGTGAGGAGGCTGGCCTGCTGTGAGCAAGGTATGCTGAGCCTCTGGTTGAGCTGCAGCATCTGCCGCATCTCCAATTGTGCTGTAACACGTACTGGAGCCCCGCGTTCTTGCACCAGCTGCTGCGCCCACTGCCACTGCTGTTGCTGCTGGAGGTCCGGCTTCTGGGGCTCCAGCGTTCCATGCAGTGGTCAGTACGGGGCTCTGAGCAGCGCACAGGCTGCCGTGCAGTGCTGCCGCCTCTGGCATCCTTCCGCTTGCGTTGAAGGTGATGGGGGCAGTGACCTCCTGGACAATAGAGACTGCTGCATCCTCAGCCAGGCCATGGCCAGCTCCCATACCAGCCTCGGCAGCTCCTATCACAGACTTGGCAATCGAGATATCGATGCTCCCCACAGTGCCCAGAAGACTCTCTGACGGCACGCGCTCCACAAGTGTGAATGGAGCTGCACCCCCACTCGTGGCGGGCTCTCCTTCAGCATCTACCTCCGCGTCACCAACCTCGTCACATGCATGCTGCAAGCGCTGCGACTGCGCGTTGTCCTGTGTGCATTCCGCAAGGACCGTCAGCAGCTCACCTGTGTCCCGAGCTGAGTGTCGCAGGGTGTCAGCGCGCAAGTTGGCGCTGCCAGAGGCGCCCCGCCCTCTGCTGCTAGGGCTGTGCGCGAGCTCAAGAGAGCCAGCAGCCACACACCCTCCAATTGACTCAAGTGAGCCCAGTAGGATCCGGCTGTGACTGGTGCCAGCTGGGCGCGCGTGTGAAGGGGATCCCCGGGAGGCAGGCCCTGAAACGTCCATGCTCATGCGCTTCTGATGGGTTGAGTTGAGGAGGGCCTGCACCTTCTTGTTGGTTGCCTTGAGCCTGTGCACCCAGTGAAGTGAACAGTGCATGAGCCCACGATATGAGCCATGGAGATATGAGCCATGTGAGCCATACAAACCTTATCATCGAGATGGGTTGTAATTAAAGTTGTATATGCAGCTTTGCAGGTCAAAGAGGATTACAGGAAGCTCAGGGGTACAAAGCCGTGTCACGATATGGCAGCTGACTGAACAGCCCAACCCCTCCACACCCTGCACGCACCAGGGGAGGGTGATGGAATCCTCTGCAGCGTGCACAAGCGCGCCTGAAGCCTCCATCCCTTCCAGCCCCGCTTGTAGGCATGTGCTGCTGCTGCCGCGCTCGATAGTGTAACGTGGGGAGGCACACTGTTGTGACCGGTAGCTGCCTGGCAGGTGACACCTGTAGTCGTCTGACCCATCAATCTGAGGTGCCGACAATCCCCTCTGGTAATCCCGCTCCTGCGCCAACTGTGCCACGATTGGAGAGCACGCTGACATGGTCGGCATCCCCAGGGGCAGGCTGCGCTGCATGATGCGGTCGTCTGTCGTCAGGGATGCATGCGTCGCTGAGGTGGATGCGGGGTTGAGCCATAGCTGGGTACTGCGGCTGCCAGAGTCAGCTAGGTGATCCCTGCAAGTGGATCCATAACCGCTGGTCAGGTAGCTGTGGTGGGCTGAAGGTAGGGGGCCAGGTAGGCCTGGATCCAGCAGTTGAGTCGATGGCGCTCGGAATGGGGCCGCCATTGGATCGTCTAAAGCTTCTGAATTGGCTGCAGGTATAGCCTGAATCCTGCACGTGCCAATGGACAGGTTTAACTGCATTGATTAAATAACAAGTTGAGAGTAACACTGAAGCACTACCACTGGAATACGATCACTCGAGGAGTACCAACAATGCCAACAAGCAAGAGTGCCATGAGCGCATGATGACACAGCAGTGAGGCTGTCTGTTGCACCCACCTGCCATCTGTTTCTTCAGAGACCGTCCTCTGCGAACTCCTCTGTGAGGTGGGCATGCTCACTCGTGCCTGTACAGGCTCAGCATGCGGTGCAGGCACTTGCAGCACGTGTGCCCATGCGACACCTGGCTGCTTCTGGGCCCGTGCCACACACTGTGCTGCCAGGCTGGGCTCAAACTGGAAGAGCTGTGCCAGCAGCTCGGTGCCGCTGCTACCACTGTGCACACCGCGCGGCATGTAGAAGCGCTTAGCTGCATCGTTCATGTACAGTACAGCATCTGCCGCTGCTCGTGGGTTGCTGCCAGCAGGCTGCTTCCCGCTTCCAATACCCGAAGCTCCCTGAAGCTGCGGCAACGACACGAGGCTGACTGACATGACCTCATGCACCAGCGCTGCGCCACGCAGGTCATCCGCGCTGACAGCAGGAGGCTCTGGTGCCTGCATGCAATATATATATATGCAAGATGGTTGAAGATATTTACTTGGGTGCTGTGCCATGTTGCATGCACCCAACGGTTGCCGTGGGTGAGCACTGAACACGCATCCATTGAGCAGGGGGCTCCAACACCGCACCCCGCGTTGGTTCGTGCAAAGTAACTTGCAAGGTCATGGCCACCGCGAACGCCCACAGTGCGGCATCTGCCTCGCAGGCACTCTGCTGGCCAGGGAACAGCTTCCATACAGCGTGCATTCGCCTGCAGGCGCTCCAGGCAAACCCACAAGTGCCAGCGTGGAACGTTGGACCACACAATCCTACCTGTAGCACTCTTCGGAAGCAGTCTAACCACCCCATGATGCGAGACACAAGCTCCGATGGCGTCGAGATTACACCACCTTTTGGATAGAGATGTGGACGCTAGATTCACGGCATTGCATATGTAATAGTGATCTTAATGCAGAGCTTTTGCATGACAGCGCTTCATTGACGCCACAAACGCGCCACAAACTGCAACCCAAGGCCTAGCAAAGTTTTGCGAAGCTTTTACATTCAAGCAGCGGCTATGTCATGCTGTATCCGGTGGTTATCTTCGGCACGGCCATGGTTAGGGCTGAGTCAGGGTTCATGCTTGCATGCGCCGTCACCTCTGCCAAAGCTGCCGCTGAGCGGCTTTCATATCTGTGTACGCAGGTGCTGCTGTCACCGGGTAGCTTAGCTGCCGTGACACACAGTCTGCCTGCTTGTGTTGTTGCTTCTGGGATTTCATGCCCCGTGGGGTGCTGTGTGCATTACTGCTGGAGTTCTCATCCTTGTGCCTGGGACCCGCAGCCCATGTGGCAGCTGCTTATCACATTGTGTCCACGCTGTGGCTGTTTCATTTCCTTCTTTTTGATCACAGCACATGTCAATGCTCAACCAGTTGCTGGCCACTGTCTTTGCTTCAGCATAGCGGTGGCGTCATCATGTCAGGGCTTTACAAGTTTAAAATTGTACATATCTGCTAGCCATCATGAGCCCTGATTGTACTGCAGGAGCCGTGTACTGTACAAAACGAAGCTGGCAACCGGTGTCAGCATCGTACACCCTTCTCCCAACTGCTAAAGATCGTTTCTGGATCACACTGACCATCCCTGTCCCACAATGTCCAGTCCAAAAACCTGCATCCCTTCTCCAAAATACCGCATCTCTGGCATGCTCATCATTCACTGTCCGTCACACTGGGGTCATGTGCTTGTTACGGTACGCACCATGCCCTGCTCCAACCTTTTTCCCGAACCAGTCCCCAACCAGCCTCCCCTCTCGTCACAGTGCATATGAAATGAAGTTTGATTGTAATTCTTCGCCTACCTGCAGAATGTACCACGATCCACGACAATCACCCGCGCAACGTACCACTATCCAATACAACTGATCCCCTGCTAGCCAGCCCACCAGCCATGCCACCATCCTTAGGTTACACCGCACTGCTGAACACACTCGGCTGCGGCCAACACCTCAACATGCACCACACTGCAGCTGGCACCGCGCGCCGTACAGGCAGCAGCAGCACCACCGTCAGCACTGGACTGCAGCAGCACAGCTGCCAGCCAACAGCGTGCGCAGCTCACAGCAGCACCGCCGCCTTCACTACTCCATGGATACCACCAGCGCGCGCAGCACGTACGCCACGTCAGCCATGGCCGGCCGGCGCCCAGGCTGCGCATGCTTGCAGGCCGCGATGAGCCGCGCCATCTGCGGCATCGATCCCAGGTCCAGGACCTCCAGCATGACGCCCATGCTGTACACATCCGATGCGGGCGAGAACAGGCCCGTGGCCTTAAGGTGCGGGTCGCAGAAGCGGGGGGTCCCGTACGGGAGCGGCCCGTCCTCGCGGCGTGTGCCGCACTTGGCGTGCAGGTCGAAGACGCGCTGCCCCGGCTCCAGCCGCTCCGCCATGCCAAAGTCCAGCACCTGGGTGCCGCTCAGCAGGTACACCGCCTTCTCATCCGCACTCGCCTGCTGGCCCCACACCGGCTGCACATCCACCTGCACATTGGCCGGCTTCAGGTCGCCGTGCATCCAGCCGGCCGCGTGCATGGTTGTCATGGCCTCTGCCGTGGCCAGCAACCCCTTCAGCACGGTGCGGCGGTAGGCGGGGTCGGCCTTGCACTCCGTGGCGCACTGGTGCAGGCTGCAGCCTTGCAGCTGCGGCATGACCAGCCCAATCACCTCATCGTCCTTCACCTCCAGGCCCACCAGCGGCACCACCCCGGCCCGCTTGCCCAGCTTCGCCGTGATGCGCGCGATCAGCAGCCCCTCCTCCAGCAGGTCATTAGCAGCCTTGACTGCCACGAGCTCGTCCTCAATCACAGCCAGACGGGGGTTGCCAAAGGCAAAGGCAGCGGGCTGCACCACTGCGCGCTTCACGGCCAGCGCCAGGTACTTGCCCTCCTTCAGGGCCCCCATAGCGGCCAGCACCACCCATGTCGTGCCCCGCCCCAGCACCTTCACGTCCTCCGGTTTCGTGCCAAAGTCGAGGCTGGAGGAGGGGATGCGGTCCAGGTCGGTCAGGAGGGCCACCTCGGGGGTCAGGCACTTCAGCCTACGCAGGCGCTGATCCAGCTTCGCCTGCTGCGTCTTATTGTGCTTTGCCTGGGCGACCCAGGGAGCAGCGTCCCATATGGCCTGAATTTTGGCCTCAGCCTTGGCACGCTGCAGGCGGCTAGCAGCGCTTGGGCCGTCCGCAGCGGGTGAGGGGTCGGTGGGGGTGATGGGGGGCGTGTGGGCGGCGGGGGCAGTGGTGTTGGCAGTAGCGGCTGGGGCAGGGGTGTCCTTTGAGGCTGTAGCACCAGCTCCAGAGGTGACGAGGACCTTAGATGCCACAGGGGTGGCGCAGCTCACAGGCGTCTTGGAGGCAGTGGAGTTTTTGGCCGTCAGCGTGTTGGTAGGGTGGCAGGGGGGCGCGGCTGTGGGCGCCTCGCTGCCGTGCGTGCTGCCATGAGGCCCCAGTGGCGGGGTGCCGGTGTGGGCCTTGCTGCTCTGGGCATCCTTGCGGTAGTGCGGGGAGTCAGAGAAGGAGTCATAGCCGTCGGCGACCACAAGGGCACGGCAGGGGGGTGGGTGCATGCCTGCGTGGTGGCATGGTGCACAGCAGTCATGTGATTGACAGCATGTGGCTGACTGGGTCAGCAACTAAGTGATGACTGCAGGATGGACAGTCCAAAGTGGTCGCATCGTGCGCTTTTCATTCGCAAGCGAGCGACTAGCGGCAGCATGACAATCGTATGCTGTGCTTGTCGTGGGGTCTCTGCCTTTGCCTCCGCTGCTTGTGCATGGCGCATACATGCAACTCCCAAACCCAGCCGAAACTCACCCACGCTGCGCAGACGCCTTGACAGCTCCATTGTCGTGCGCGCAGCTCACGTTATGGGCCGTAATGTTGGAGCCCTGCATTGTAGGAGCATGGCAAGGGCACTGTGGGCTTCCTGTTGCCATCTGAGACTGGCGCCACCGCAGCGCGCAAAGGGCTCAGACGCGCTGCCACTGTCGTGGCAGCCCCGCCTTCCAGCCTTGCAGCAGCCATGCCTGCATAACTCGGACCCCCGTTGATGGCGTGCAACCCCGCTCCCGCTGCGCCAGAGACGCAGCTGCAGCCCATGCCCTCACCTTGCGCCCAGCACGGGACCGGCGGGTGCCTCTCGGCGCCATCACTTGACTTGAGGATCGGGGTTGCGTTGCAAAAAAGCACAGGTGTGCAGATGTAGGTAGACCAGCGCGTGCGTGGTACTCAGGCTTATCTCCGAAGAGCAAAGACTTGATGCGCTGCTTCCGTGTGCTGCTTGTATGCGCCCTCCAGGCCCTCACAGGTGCATGACCAACGCAGATGAGGGGACAGCACGCCACTGGAGCACCTGGAACCCTGCCATCAGGCACCTGCTGTAATCATACCTAGATGACGGATGCTGTGGCTTTGGGGAGGCCGTCTGTCATCAGGATCTCAACCCTGGATCCCATCTCTGCTGGGGTGGGGGTGGGGTGGAAGTGACCTTCGGGCCGTTGTTTTCGCGTGAAGCCACGCTTAAGCGATTGTTTGCAGCTTACCTGTATGGCTTGGGTGTGCAGCAGCAACGAAATCCCCACCACATGAACATGCTCACTGTGGTTGGCCCGTCTTCGCCCTCAGGCCTTCCCCAGGCTTTCAACGTGCGTAGAATGTGCATACGATGTAGCTGCTGCAGTCCGGACTCAGTTGTGCGGTGCTCTTGAAGATCTTCGTCCAAGGCGTGGAACCACCGTCCGACGCCAGCCCGCCACAGGCAGCGCGTATCAAGCAGTGCAGCACGTCGATATAGGGTAGAATGCCCCGGCGCAGGCCGGGACTGTGCTGTATTGGGTGACTCGACCGCATGGTGCAAGCATGCATGTCTCATGCGGCCAAAGCCCCCCGTGTCTCAGCATGATCTCGGGACCTTAAGGTTGTATGGACGCTAGGCTCACGCGGCAGTGGGAAATCGCTCTTAGACACGGGGGCATTTGGGTGCTGTGCCCCATGCAAGCCCATGATGTATGCATGGTCATGCTCCCCATTTGGCATGTGCAGGACATCATTGACATGTGTTTCCAACGTGCTGAGCTGTCGCTTGTGTTCCTTTGAGCACCGCCCAGGGGCCTGCCCAACACTGGTTTCCAGTGCACTGCATGCACCCTTGCTCAGTCCGTCTGCGCGCGTCTCTCCCCCCCCCCTCCCCCCGCCCTCCCCTGCTGTGTGTGGCAGCCTGGGACTGGCATGACAACCAGCTTGCGCTCACAGTTTACACATCCAGCCCCAGTACCAGCATCACCCCCCTCCCCTGGACACACCTGTGTTCTAGAGCTCAGCTGAGCTGCCACACGGGTTGATGTGAGCCGCCACAGGCAGAGGGTCCAGTGCACTGCATGTCTGTTGCATCTATCTGCAGCCACTGGATATCTGCTTGCTTAGTGGCCATGACTGCCATGCTGACTGTAGGAGGCAGAGGCGGTCGTGGGTGGCCCCAAAAGCTAATAGCCTAGTGTTACATAATGTGGATCTCTGCTGTACCATGCCTGCCTCCAACACGTCGTGCCCCATGATCAAGGTCCTCCAACTGCCCATGAGCGTGTGGCACCCCTCCAACATACAGCCTGGCAGCAGCCATATGCCGTCCTCCATCATGACATACATTGCAAAGGAGGCACCCCAGACTTGTGCGGCCCCAGCACTACAACCACTGTCCTTCACAATCCCCTCAGCAATGCGCGCCGCCTCATAAGTAACCATCTCGCTTGTGCACAGCGTGCATCAGAAAGTACATGTGATCTGTTGCGCACTTGCTGCCCTGTCTCACCGGCCCTCTGTCCTCTCAGTTGCTCAGCCCGCCCACCTGCAACAAGCTTGATCAGTCGGCTGCAAGAAAGGGGCAGCATAACGGTTTGGGAGTACGTGCAACCTAGCTGCATACCACAGGGAACCGCGAAAAGAGCACAGTACAGCGATTAGGGGCGAGAAATGCACAGGGGGAACAAGCAAGGCGGCAAGGGCACGCTAGCTGGCGGGCAGTACACGCTTTAGGCATCTTGTAGTTTACGCATCAGCGTCACAGAGTACTCCCAACAGGATCCACCAGTGTATACCGCCATCCACGTGCTTGACCATGTACCTTTTGTACAATGTTTGTGCGAGCAAGGCACACTGAAATCCAAGGGTTCCTTTTGCCATTGTCACTGGCTTCCTTTACAGTACCACCTCCTTCCATCGATTAAGTCTCGTCTGACTACCATCTGACTAGGTATCAAGTATTTCTGTGTGTGTGTATCAATTCCCCACAGAACTAAAGCGCATGCATGTGCATGTCAATGACATGTGCATACTACCAAATGTCAAACCATCGAAGGTAATGATCGATGGCAGATGGCTACGCAGCACACATGCAGGACAGCCACCTGTGTGGCTGCTCATGCATCATACACCACATGGCATGCGCATGTGAAACCACAGCTACCACGCCCTGTGGCGGCGGAGGCATGTGGTTCATAAACTGTATGACATATTCGATGCTCCTACACTTGAGCACCTGCTCCCTGTGCTGCCTCAGCAACGCTGCCACCACGTATGCCCGGAGGCTCACCACAGGTGCCGGCGCGCGTCCTGGCTGCACTCC
Organism: Chlamydomonas applanata; assembly: GCA_001662365.1. Lineage (NCBI taxonomy): Eukaryota > Viridiplantae > Chlorophyta > Chlorophyceae > Chlamydomonadales > Chlamydomonadaceae > Chlamydomonas > Chlamydomonas applanata. The sequence continues at coordinate 121,405 of BDCZ01000105.1, forward strand.
TCCTGCTTTCCGTTCCCAGCTTTGCCACTTGAGCGAGAGCAGCTCCTCCCACGCCCACATGCACTCCCACAGCACCAGCAGCTGATCAGGCGGCACATCACGGGCGAACAGGAGGAAAGCGCTCTGAAATGCGCACTGCGTCGGTGTGTGCCCCAGCTTGGCAGCCACATGTGTCAGGTGGCGGTGCAGTGTAGCATCCTCCTGCCCCAGCACATGTGCTGCCTGCGTGCCCAGGTAGGAGTAACCGAGGCCCACATGAGACCATTAATAAGGGGACAAGAGTGAGCATCAGGGCTGCCAGCAACGGCAGGGACACAGGCTCCTCAGCGTGCCACACCATGGCTCCCACTTCCACATGCAGCAAGCCAGGACACACACACACAGAGAGAGAAGAGAGAGGGGGGGAGAGAGAGAGAGAGAGAGAGGAGGGGGGGAGAAGAGGGAGAGGGACAGGGAGTGCGGGGTTGGGGGTGGGGGGGGGGGGCGGGGATGCGGGAGAACAGCAGGCAGGCAGGAACGGCGTGCTCACCTCCTGCAGGTCCTGCCCCACTGCCTCCAGCGCGTTCTTTGCAGAGAATGCATTGCGCAGCCGCCCAGCCACAAGCGCATGCAGAGCCCACCACGCCTCCCACTCGTGCTTGAACACGTGTATGAAGGGCGCTGCAAGATCTGTGTACCCCTGCATGAGTGGTCCGGAGCGGAAACGCCATGGAAGTGAACACTGGCATCGTGGCATGTTCAGTCTCTATCTGTGAAACGCCGCGTTGCTACTATTATTCAGTCTCTATCCCAGCACAGGCTGATGCTGTGCTCGCCATACTAAAGCATACTGACGCATGCACCCCGTGCGCGGCTTGACGTTGGCTGTAGGGCAGCTGCACGCACACCCCAACCAGACCAGCAACAGTGCAAGGCACAGGTGGTGTTGAGAACTGACATGGGATCAGCTAGACACGCACGCCTGCGTGTCGCTTTTGAAGGCCTCATAACCTGGCAGCTGCGTGCGTTCTCACCTGCCAGTACCCAAGCTCCTGCAGCTCCCCAAAGCACAGCGCCTCCAGGACACGCCGCAGCCGCGCAAGCCCTGCCTCGCGCGCCTCACCGGAGAATACCGGCAGATCGTGTGAGGCACGTGGGATGTCAACGGACAGCTGGTGCTGCACCTCTGCCCATGCAGGCGGTGGCGGCGAGGGCATGGCTTCTATCTACGTGGGTGGCGGAGATTGGCGCATTCTCAGGCTCGTTGTTGCAGTGGGATGAAAAAATGGGGAGCACAGGTTCTGGTGGAGCTCTGAGGAGGCTAGGAGCCTCGCTGGCATGCCTAATCCACAGATCCACACCTGTCGGCGAAGCTGCTCGTATTGATACTGTGTGCGGGCGCTTGCTGCTGCTGCTGTCTCCCCAGGTGGGATGCAACGGAGAAGCTGGAGCCAAGCTTCAGCACGTGTGGTCTTGTCAACACTGCATGTTGCACACAGGGCACAGTTGTGTTACCTGTGTATGTGTATACTGCTGACTTGCCGTTGGGCATGCATCAGGTCCCTCACATGGAAAACAGGGACCCTGCTGCTAATGCTGCGTACACAGGCTAGAATATCGGCCACTCACCCATGCTTGGCAATGGCCAACAGCCAGGCCACCCTGTCCGCATGCTGCAATGAAGCAGCTGGAGCTGGAGCGCCGCTGTCATTTAACGGGACCACTTGGGGCATGTGTGTCAATTCGCAAGCTGAAAGTGCTTGGGCTGATGCATGCCCATGGGATGCCAAGGTTTACTCAGCTATGCCATGCATGCACAGCTCCTGGCTTCTAAGTCTTCGGCATGCAAGCGGCCCAGATCAAGCATTTCGTGACAGCACGTTACATGACTGCACCATGTTATAAAAAGCTGAGCAGCAAGGGCTGCTGGCTGAGCTTCTCGCAGGTCACAGCATCATTGCATGGTGACTAGCCAAGTGTTGGATGGTTGATTAATTGCCATAAGACTGCTGGCGTATCCGCAAGCTTCCGCTCAGCATGCTCGCTTGATAGCTGATGATGATTCTGCATGATGATTTGATACAAACACGGCCTTTATAATATATACCTGATGGTATTTAGATAATCAGGCGCGACGATGTCTGCAAACCAGCAGCAGGGAGCCAAGGCTCCACAAAAGAAGTTGAAGGGTGGCGCAGAAATCAAGGCATCGAAGGCAAATGTCGTCCAGCAGGTCTGGACCGGGTCCATTGAGCTGAACAGCTTGCTGATGTGTTCATGCTGTGCTATGCCTGGCATTCCAGCCCCTGACACATCAACGGCACCATGTATGTGCAGGCCAAGCTCATGGACTCGGCTGGCACAGCCTGGTGAGTGGAGGCATGCTGACACGTTGATTGCCCTCTTGAATCAAATTGTGAGCTGCGATGCAAATAACATATACTCTCTGTCATGCTGCTGCAGGTTCGCCGTCAAGCACGGCAACCTAGAGGTGGGTCAGGAGTTTCGTGTGCCCTGCTGCGCACCCTAGGGAATGCATAGTCACTGACGCGTCATTCGTTTGATGCCGCAGATGATCACGAGGCTCTTTCCCAGCCAGTGCAATGTGTACAGCAAGGGTCCTGTGGGCGACAACTGCTTCCACATCGCGCTGCTGCTTAACACGCCCTCCACGCTCGCTATCGCGAAGTATTTGGTCAAGCTGTATGGCAAGACGCTGGTCAACACGCCTTACCAGGTGCGTCCATGCACATTGCGCATGCATGCATGGTGGCGGTGCAAGCATGCCAGTGCGACAAGCCGTGATGTGATTGCAGGAGCGCAAGCATGAGCTGGACGCGCCTGGCCTGTACGAGGGCGAGACTGCACTGCACATCGCCATCGTAAACCGTGACTTTGACATGGTGGGGCGGGCTGGGGGAAATTGGAGTGGACGGCCCGCTTACAGCTGAGTGCTGATTTGGCCAGCCACATCATGCCACAGCAGGGATGTGCAGCAACAGCTACTGCATGGACTGGGATGAACATGGGGGGTGGCCCTTCTTGGTGGTCAAACAAGCACGCACACACGCTCCCGTTGCAGTGCCCGCCCTGCCATACGTGTGCGCAACATGTGCACATCATGTCTCGCATGCCGTGCTGCCATGGGCTGATGTGCGAGCATGTGCCATGTGTGCTGCCCATGCAAACGTCACAGGTCAAGTTTCTGATCCAGGCCGGCGCCGACGTGCGCGCACGATGCTACGGCGGCTTCTTCCAAATCGGCAGCGTGGTGTACTATGGAGAGTACCCGCTCTCCTTTGCAGCCTGTACAGGCCAGAAGGACATTGTGAGCTACCTCAAACGCCACGGCGCACGTGTCAACCATGACCGGGACATGTAGTGAGTGGCTGGAGCAAGAGGGCCATAAGGGGCCCAGCGGCAGGGCGTATCAGGGCTGGACGTACCCGATGGGGAGGGGTGGAAGTGGTGAAGAGGAGGGAGTGGGGTGGGCAGCAGAGGTGGGCAGCTGGTGGGGTGGGCAGCAGGCTTAGGCGAGTGGTGCTGCAGAGGGGACGTCCATTGCAGCAATGCGCAGCCAACTAGTGATGAGAGGTTGAGGGAGGGTCGCGGGCTGCATGCCCAAGCCAACGGCAGCGTGTAGCTGGGCATCTACCTGACCCAGGGATGCGCATCTGCCGCTGGGCAGGCAACGAGGTCCTGCTTTTCCAACCACTGTATGCATGGCACGTAGCTCATGTGATGATGCTGCCCCACGCACACGCGCATGCCCTGCCCCCCCCCCCCCCCCCCCCCCCCCCCCCCCCCCCCCCCCCCCCCC
>BDCZ01000105.1:126025-139310 GCA_001662365.1 Chlamydomonas applanata
TCGGCGCTGCACCTGTGTGTGTGCCACGACCAGCTTGACATGTACGACCACTTGGTCGAGTTTTGCGGCGCGAGCGAGCACGTGCGCAACAACCGCGGCATGACGCCGATGCTGCTGGCCGCCTCGCTTGGCAAGCTGGAGGCGTTCCAGCACATCTACAACAAGCGCCGCAAGGTCATGTGGGCGTATGGGCCCGTGACCTCCTACTCGCTCTCGTTGCATGAGATCGACTCCATCCAGAACGCGCGCAACTTTGTGCCCAGCTCCCTGGAGATCATCGTGCGCAAGGTGCGTGTGCATGATACCACATATCAAAACCTGTGCATGCGTGGACCTGCGCACTGAGAAACCTGTTGGAGACTGGTATGTGGTGCTTGAAGTGTCCCAGTTCAGCTAGCTGGACAGCCGTCTGTCTGGCTGTCTGGCTGTTGGAACAGGGAGCATGCCTGACTAGAGATGGTGGGCTGTAGCATCTGGATGCCGGCCGTCAGTAGGGATGCTGTGCCCTCGGCTGCTGTTGGCTGGCTTTGCACAGAAAGATTCCAGAATTCAAGAGCATAGGAAACCGGGGAGCAGGTGCTCACAGCATACATGGCGGCTGCCCTACTCAGTGCCCTACTGGCCCCTGTTGTGTCCTTGTGCCTTTGCAGGGCCACATGCACATGATTGATGACCCGCTGATCAAGACGCTGCTGCAGACCAAGTGGCGGCGCTTTGCGCGCGCACAGTTCCTCCTGCAGTTTGCGTGCTTCCTGGTGCTGGTTGTTGTGCAGACCTTCCTCGTCTGGCTGCACTGCGACCCGCGCATGTGGAACAGCTACAGCCGAGAGGTGAGCGTTCCCATGGCTGACCAGTGCACGGGTGCTGGGGCAGGGTAAAAGGGCGCAGCGTGGGGCAGGCAGCTGGGTATGGAGTGGGGCCAGGCGTGTGGGCTGTGATGTGTGCCGCTGGCATGGCCATGCATACCGTGCCAGACCATGCCATGCGACTCGTCAGCGTGCCAAACGCATCGCATCGTGACGTGCCGCCCCATGCCACATGATGCAGCCTGTGCCATGCATGCCGTGCCATGCTGTGCCAGGCATGCCATGCCATGCAAGCAAGGCACCTGAACCCACGCCTCCTGCTGCCGCTACATGTGCCCTGGCTGCCAGGCCCTGGAGATCTGCTCGCTCATCCTGGCCGCTGGCTTCTTCATCCTGGAGCTCGTGGACATTGTGATGGCCACGATTGGCGTGTCACGCCGCCGCAAGCTGATGAAGGCAAACGCCAAGTATTCCCCACCCCTGTATCCCATCCCAGGTGCGTGTGACAGCCCTTGGTGACCTCTCCCCGTGTGGGCCTGTTGGTTAGACGCACACAGGCTGCACCTGTGGCAATGCCGCCAGCTGGCCGCAAAGGCTAGTCAGTAATGAGGGTCGGGATTGCTGCTCTGTACCGCGCCGCACCAGCCTAACTTTGCATTGGATCGTCCCTGCATACTGATCTGCGTCCCACGGGCCCGTGCTGCTGGGGTTGTTGCGTGCGCACGGGCGCAGGGGAGACATCTGAGGCGCCTGTGAAGAGCAAGTCGGGCTTCCTCAACACAGGCCTCCTGGGGCGGCTGCTGAACCGTGGCAAGACGGGGGACTCTGGGGCCCTGGGCGAGGGTCTTGAGCGCGGCGCAGCGCACAGCACCCACAGCACGCCCATCGTGCCTGCAGGCGGCCACGCGGCCGGCAGCTGGGTTTCGTGGAGCCCTGACGCAGTGGCAGTGGATGTGGGGGCCGAGGGTGTGGCTGGCGTCAGTGGCGTGGCAGTGGCGCAGGGATGGGGAGAGGCGTGCCAGGAGGGTGGGCCCTCGTGTAGCTCGCACGAGGAGGTATCAGCCCTGGATCAGGATACCTGGCAGGAGGGGGCTGGGGGGCAGCTGGCAGGCCCAGTGGGTGAGGGCCGCGAGGGTGGCAGTGTGCAGTTTCAGCAGGTGGATGACGTGGGCATCGCGCAGCGCGCACAGAGCCAGACAGCTGAGGCCATGTCGGCCCCGCCCACCCGGCCATCCTACAACAAGATGATGTCCCTACAGGTGAGGCATGCCCTGGCGCCTGGGAATCATAGCTGTGCTGCATGGCATGCAAGGGATGAAGCTGCAGGTCTGATTGCGTTGCGTAAGCAGGGCTTGAGGTGATGGCATAGGCTCGGGGATCGAAAGGTGGATGAGCCAAGGCCCGGTTACTATGTGGTTATCAAGCCGGAGCTCCACCATTTGGCACACATTGGCAAAAGATGGCAACCCACGCAAAGCAAGACGATGCACCACAGATGACACGCAAGTCGGCAAGCTGACGATGTGCCATACTGCAACAAAGCAGCATGCATCTCTGGACTGACTGGATAAACTTTGTGTGTCTGCGTGCTGCTGCAGCCGCGGTCCTTGGGGTTGTCAGGCGCCCAGGTCAATGTGCGCCAGGGGCCCGTCGACATCGTGTCAGTTGGCCTGTCGTCACCCGCGCTGCAGCCGATGCTGCAGCCACAGCCGTCCTTCTTCATGCAGCCCCCAGCGGCTGCCGCGATGCTTGGGCGCCAGGCAGACGCCTCGGTGCCCGGGGCACCCCAGGGCTTTCCAGGGACGTCCGATGCCTCCCGCTCCCGGCTCGCGTCTCAGGGCCCCGGCAGCGCAGCCGGCACGCACGCCAAGGGGGGTGAGGAGCGGACCTCGAATGTTCTGGGCCGTGATTCCTCAGAAATCGGATCCATCAATGGCCAGGAGATCAAGAACCGGCTGCGTGGAGGCGGTGGTGGTGACCTGCCAGCAGGCGGAGGCACCGCGGTGCGGCGCAATGACACGAAGAAGGCAGGGGCTGCTCAGGAGAAGGAGGAGCTGGCTGCAGAGGACGACAGGGAGCCACTGCACATGGGAGGCTTTGCTGGCTTCCTGGGCACACTTGTTCACTCGCTTGCCTCATACTACAAGCGCCAGGCGGCCGATCCCATCACCTTGCTGCTGCCGTGCCATCAGCTCCTCACCTTTGTGCACTTTATCACATGGGCGTCGTCGTATGGCGGCGTTGACGGCCTCGGCCCCCGGGACACGCGCGTGCGTGAGTTTGACGACATCATCATCTCACTAATGGCACTGTCGGGCTGGATGTGCACGCTCTACTTTGCACGTGGCAAGCAGGTGAGGGACAGCTGTGGAGGGGTGGGGCGGGGGTGTGTTGCAGGCTGGGGTGGGGACCTACACCAGCTGGAGCTATGTGCCCTTAGAGGCGTGGGGCCAGGCAGGGGCCGCCCCTGCTCCACTTGCTGCTGCCGGTTGTGAGCCGTTCTTTCGGCAGTCGGCTTCCTATGCACTGCATGAGCCTGCCAGCTGGCTCACACCCTCCGGCATCGCCTTGGATCTCCTGCCCCTTTGCCTCACGCCACACCTGGCCGCCCCTTGCTGCTGCAATCCCCTATGCAGTGGGCGGGCCAGCTGGCAGTTGTGATTGAGATGTGCGCGGTGGAAGTGGCCAAGTACGCGGTCATCTACTTCGTGTTCAATATTGGCTACACGCTGGCCTTCTACGCGGTCCTGAACGGGACCACAAATGTGGTGGATAACGAGGCTGCCCTGGGTCTGACCAACGGCCGCAAGCTGCAGGCACTGAGCGGCTTTGCTGTGCCGTACCCATTCTCGAACATCGGCATGGGCATGATGCAGCTACTGAGGTAGGTGCACACTGGGCTTGGGTTTGCAAAGCCTGCTGCCTGGCTTGAACTATGCTGGGCTTACCTTGCACATGCTGCCTGCCTCAAGCCCAGAACCTGTTCTCACACACACACATACACGCTCCCCGCCTGCTGCCCCCTCTCATCCCCTTCCCTCTCACCTGCTCCTCGCTCCTCACACACACAGCCGAGCACATCACGATCTCTCACTTGCTCCTCACACACCCACACGTGTCACGCTCTCTCACTCACCCCTCACTTTCCAGGTTCATGTACGGGGAGGCGGAGTACGACACGTACGTCGAGACGCCGTACCGCTCCAAGCGCGCCGTGGCCACCGTGTACTTCATCCTGTACATCGGCACCGTGCTCATGCTACTGGTCAACCTGCTCATCGCGCTGCTCGTGCACTCGTACGGCGCCCGGTTGGCAACGGCTGAAAAGATGTGGCGCCTGCGCTGGGCGTCCTTCGTGCTGCGCGCCGAGGCGCGCATGCCGCGCGTGCTGCGCCAGCACTTCCGGCTCGGGGAGGTCTCCTACGACGTGTCGCTGCAGGTGTGTGGCCCACTGGCGTCGTTTGGAGTGTTGCTGTTCTGGGTATCAGGCAGGGTATCAGGGCTGGGACCCATGTACTCTGAAAGCAATGGCTATATTGCTGGCATACACTGTACTGCACGGTACTGCGCCTCAATGGGATGCGCTGGGATATGCCTGATTCCTGGATGGGTCATGCTGGATGTTCAAACTGCACTGGATCGCAAGCAGGGAGCCATGGACACTGCCCAGCTTAGCTCTGTTCGTGCACAGCTGCAGACCTGGCTCTGTCATTCGCAAGCCCGATGAACCTGTATACCGTTACCACCACTTGCTGAACTTGTACTGCCCGTACTGCATGCAGGAGCGCGTGTACAACCACGTGTTTGAGGTCGTGGATGAGAAGGAGCACAGGGGTGGTGTGGAGGAGGCTGAGAAGGAGATCAAGGTGTTGGAGGCGGCGGTGGAGCGCATGCGCAAGGCCACTGGCAGCAAGAAATGAGAGGGGAGAGGGGGCCATGAGGGCCTCGAATGGCAGCAAGAAGTGGGGGGGGGGGGCCATGGGGGGCTTGTTGAGGCCCTACTAGCTGCTGCTGGCTTGCTCGCCACACATTGTACTGCCACCTGATTGTTCCGGTTGTGGCAGTACGCAACAGTACAGCAGGCAGGCTGCATTCAAGGTGCCACGGCTGCACTTGGTGCAATGCTTGGTTGGTGATCCTTAATGCTGGTTTAGGGGCACGTGGTAGTTGCTGCTGTTGATTCTTGAGTCGAGGCCGCCTCACGGCTCAGGGTCAGTTGCAAGTTAGCTGCGAAGGGCTGTGCTGTGAACATGCAGCTGTGCTGTCCCCATGATGTGGGGGGAAGAGTCAACAAGCAGGGCTTGGGGCGGGGCTCGGGCCTATGCAATTTGGAGGCACCTGAACAGCTGCCTGCGAAGATTGGGATTTGTGTCGATCTCGTCGTGTGTTGGGTTTGAAGGGTGCGGCAAGGAGCCTTGGGCTTGGGTAGCCGTAGTCGAATCAACGGATGTTGCTGCACCAGAGCTGTTGCTCCGGACATTCGCATCTGTCACTGGTGGAGGGCTATGCACTGGACACACCATGTGTACATTGATGACCAGCTTACATGGCATGCAGAGGGCCTACAGAGGGCAGCAGTTTAACGCGAAGAGATACCTCCGGTTCTGTAATCACCATCTTCACGCACTGCGATCCCAGCCCGCAGCTTAGCCAACTGCTTAACATGCACAAGCCAAGCCACGCTGCCACGGCCACATCCCCACACCTCTTCGACTGTGATGAGCATAACCACACAGGCAAACCTCAGACTCCAGAGGCGCTATCATATCAACTGAGGCTGAGCTCCAGCTGCTTGGACAGAAGGTAGTCCTCACGACTGTAATACTCAGTCAGCAGGCGGTACACGTATGAGGGGGTGTAACCGCCCGTGTCTGTGATGAAGAGGGAGATGAGGTGTGGGGGGATGTAGTCAAACGCTGGGTTGGCCACGTGCACCGTGCCTGCGTGGGTGTGTTTGACCAGGCGCCCTGTTTGACCGTGCAGTTGGCTGGCATGGTGATCTGCACCCTCCTGGCGGTGCGCAAATGCCAGCAGTGCATGCGCACACGCACGCACACAGCAGCCCCGGGCAATCCATATGTCGGCCGGACAACACATGGACTTCTTCACCTACGTCCAATTGTACCTGACAACATACACTCAACCCTGCTGCTGGGTCCTTGCCGCAGGGTCCCAGCCATAGGGCATGCACCCAACAGCTTGCACCACTTCACTCACCCAGCAGAGGATCATTGGGCGCCTGGCCCTCTGGTGCCCCTTGGCTGCCAGCCACCTGCTCAAATGCCTCAGCCAGCACATCAAAGCCCAGCACCTCTGCGGGTGTCTTGAAGTCTGCAGGTGCAGGATGTGAGCACACAAGAGGCACGGAATTCACGCAGCCATCAGAAGGCAGCACAGTCATGCGCAGCCATTGCATGGCAGCTCAACCTCGCGCAGGGTCATGGATCCATCCCACCTGTCCAACGTCGTTCACAACCCCTCCCTTGACGACCCCCACAGTCAAACCCCAACCCGCCACACGCACAGCGCGCATCCCGCTGGCAGCAGCACCCTCAAAGTAGGACTCACCATTGAATGCAAGGTCGGGGTCATGTGGGAAGAGTGGCGACAGCTTGTGTAACCCCACCAGCACCACAAACGGGATGGAGTGTTTGCGCGCCGCGAGCGCGACCATGTGCATGCCGCATGGCGCGATGACGCCCCCGTTTGCGAGCACCGCGTGTGCGCCCACCAGCACCTGCACACGGCGCGCAAGCACATGGGACACAGGCTGACGTGTGGGCGCTAGCTTAAAAAGGTACGAGCACATATATAGGTAATTAGGTATGTACCAGGATATTTACCTGGCTGTACACACGTCAGTGTCCATCCACCTTGGACGGACGTGGGTAAGAGGGGAGGTATGCATGCCACAGCTGTGCCTGGTGTGCAGGTTACATGCAAAGGTGCATCCTCCTGAGGCTCTTAAGCTCCTGCCTGTTCCCATCCTCCTGCCCCTTCTGATACCTGTGCTGACACCTGTTCACAGGGCTCGTCCAGGCAGCAGCCGCACCTTGTTCGCACGTGCCATCATCGCAAACACGGCGCTGTCTGAGATGGCTGTGACCTGGATGCCGGCATCCGCGAGCTTGCGTGCCATGAGGTGGCCGTCATAGCGCGGCGCGCCCTCCGCCACCACGACCTGCGGCCACAAGCAAGGCACGGTGATTGACAATTCGGCCTCCCATTCCTGCCTCCTGCCCATTCGTGCCTCCTGCCCACACCATTTGGCACCAACCACGCCAGACGGCATAGCACCCCTGCTGAGGGCGCTTCTCCAGGCCCCAGTCCTCAATTGCTTTTCTTACCACCAGACGGCACCTGCTGAGGGCCCTTGTTCAGGCCCCGGTCATCGTTTGCCTTTGTAATCACAACCCCGTCAGACCGTGGTGAAACCATGGTCAAACCGTCGGTCAAAGTCAAAGCCCGCCCACCTGGAACTCGCGCTTCTTGGCGGCCTCCCGCAGGAAGGCATACGTGGTGTCACTCATACCCATCGTCAGGATGACCTCATTGGCGTGCAGGTGCTCGACACCCTGCACAGGAAATTGAGGCACGTGATGATGATTTAACATAAGGTTGAGGGTGTTGCACAGGCATGACCAGAATCACGAGCTAAGCGGGTGTTGCGGGATGGTGCGTGATGGGCCAAGCGCAAATGCAACCCCGGCTTGCGATGGCACCCCCGCTTGCGATGGAATGCAGAGCAGCCAGCACTGCACGGGGCAAGATGCCGCATGCACCCCTACAGATCTTCAGTAGGTGCTGCAATTGTTGCATAACCGAGGCAGCACTAGTGCAGCTTTACCTGCACAGTGATGGACGTCGTGATGTTCTCCAGCTCATCGATCAGCTCGTTGATGGCGTCAATGATCACGTGCTTGCTCTTCCAATTGGCCGCAAACTTCTTGCTACTGCGCTGGCCGCCATGCCGTGTGGACGCCGCCTGTGTACACGCCACCATCATACCACACCCCTTGACGCTACCGACCGTTGTTAAGAACAAACACAGTCTCGTAACACAACCTCCTTGGATTGGAATGCCCATGGTCAGACACAGCTTGTGCGGCAGGTGCGCGCAGGCATGCAGCAAGCTGTGAGCAAGTACTTGCATTACATATGCATCGAGTACCGCTGCTGCGCGCGCAACACCGTATCCAATGCACAGGTAATGCAAGCACTTGCTCACGGGGCAACCCCCTTGATCCACAGTCTACAGCCCACCCCCCAGCTGCAGCCACGCCCCAAGTCCCGCCACCCAATTGTCCCACCACCCAATTGTATTCACGGCGGTCCGCATTAGAGTCAGATCCCATCCCCCACACTACCCTGTACCTGTGACTCTGCCTCATCAAGCTGTGCCTGCTGCCCCGTGGCCCTGTTCTCCGCAGCTTGCGCCCCCGCCACGAGCGCATCCAGGTCAAGGTCGATGCCCACGTCAAGGAGGTTGGAGAGTGAGAGAGCACGTGAGGTGAGGCGGGCAGCTAGGCCACCTGGGACCTTCAATGCCTGCGTCAGCAGTCCTGGACCGCCCGGCTGCGCGCGTGATGTGTCATGTGCACCGCCCCGACCTGAGCTTGCCGCCGCGCTGACCGACTCCTGCGCCTGCGCATGACCGCCCAAGCATAAACTCTCTATGCGGTACACAGCATGCTCATTGTCAGGAGCAGCAGCTGCGCATGCGGACGCAGATGGGGGCGATGGTGGCCAACTGAGGAAGCAGCACTTGAAGGGTGCTGCCATGAACAGAGCTGCTCTGCCCTGCGCCATGCCTGCATGCACTCATCTCGTCCTTCCGCGAGCAGGCGTGTGCATGACGCTGTTGATGGTGCAGGACAGGTAGAGCCCTGCCATTGCATGCCGCTGGACGTACCTCTGCCTGCTCTGCTGCCTTCTCGCTCTCTGCCTCCTCACGAATGATGTGCAGCACACGGCGCACCACATTGCCAATTGCCAGCTCTGCGTGCGCAGTGGCAGGTCAGGCAGAGGGGCCCGTCATGTGCTGTGCAGGGTGCGTGCACATGCACTCAGCAGCATGGCATAGCCATGCGGACCCAGGGTGACCCACCAACTGGCTTTGCTGCTTGAATTTTGTAGCCCACGCTTCTGACATCATCGATGAGGGCAGCTGCGTCTGGGTGGCGTTGCATGGTAACCAGCACTCGCATGATCTCAGCCGTCCGCTTGGCGCACGGCAAGGAGCCGTGGATTTGCCTGCGTGCAGCCAGTAATCGTAGTTAAAATGGGCCGCGTCGCAGCGGAACAACCATCGCAGCATCGGCCATCAAAAGTTCTTGCCTGCGACGCAGCTGCGTGCAGTACTCTTCCACAGCCTCAGATACGCTCATCTTCTCTTTATCAGCCATTTCAAAGGCCTGTGGCAGGCTCTTGCAACGTCAGGGCCCCTTCACCTCCTCAACACACGCAACAGTGGCTTCAACTGGCTGCCAGAGCCAGAAAATAAAGAGCAATAACTGAAGTGCAGCGAATGAAAACATGACAAACCCGTATGACCATCATTCAGGGTTTGGGTCTCCAGTGATTGCGATCTCAAGCTTGCAGCACCACATTAGGGCGCCATGAACACAACTTGATTGTTTGACCTCTGATCGATCAAGGTGATCCTGGACAATCGAACTGCGAGATGGAGGTCGACGAAAAGACAACTTACGACCTTCCAGAGGCTAGCAACCGGGAACGGCTAGAACAGGAGAAGCTGGTTCAGGAATATGAGCTTAAACGAAAGGCAAAGAATGTGGTGGTTCCCACGGACGATGGGCGGGTCCGGGAGATGCTGCGGCAGCTCAACGAGCCCATCACGCTCTTCGGCGAGCGCGAGGTATGGCATGCGTGCTGCATGCTGATGCATGGCGCATGGTGCATGGCATACACTGGGCAGTGCAGCAATGTGCAGGCAGGCCATCCTGCACCAATAAATAATCCACACTCCTATAATTGCTGCTTTTATTTCTGACACCACAGATGGAGCGGCGCGAGCGCCTACGGCGGTTGATAGCAGCACAAGAGGCAGAGCAGATTGAGCTCCCTGCGGTCGGGCAGATCGTGGTTGACTCGCTAGTGGAGCTCCAGGTAAGGCCTTTCCTGTTTACAGCAATGCTGTTGTGGGGGCTGTGCTCTCTTGCATGATGCCATGCACCAAAGCCTGGCTTCGGCACCCTCTGGGTCTGTGACTGTCAGCCATATGCCATCGTGCTAGTTCAGGAAGTTTGCATGCAGCTTTGATCCCTGCTTGCATGGCTTCACTGCGGCTGCACAGTATGCGCCACTTACTGCTCCCCATGCTGCGTTCTGATGTGCAGAAGGAGAAGTTTTACACAGAGGGCACAGAGGAGCTGAAGGCTGCTCGCACTCAGATCGCGCAATGGTCGCTGCGTCGTGCGGCTGACCGCATCACTGCAGCAAAACAGCTGAGGGAGGATGCAGAGGGCCGCAAGGTGGGTGACAGAGGGGCTGGGAGCTGGGAGCCCTGGTGATGGTCTCTGGTCAGTACGGGTTGTACGTGTCTCCAGCCATCTTGACTGCTTTTGGACCCTGTGTTGGTACTCGGCACATAAGTGCTGCACACGGCCTTTGTCTGCTGGTGCACAGCCTGCACGTGGCAGGCGGCGCCTGACTCTGCTGTGTAATGCCCTGCATGCCGCACATGCGGCACAGGCGTACCGTACAACCATGGCGGCAGCGCTCACAGCTGCAAAGCAGTATGCACAGCAAAGCAGTGAGCTGGGGGACGAGCGGCCCATTGCTGGCTGCGAATTCTCACCAGATGGCAGCAGGCTGGCCACATGCGGTGCGCTTGCATGCAGCAACGCCTGCATTGATCTATGCAGAGCAGGCTGCATAGTTGGACTGCATTTGTTGCTTTCGCCCCAACTGCATCACCGTGCTGTGGTGTGTGGGCTGATCTTCCAATAGAAACACGTCTGCGCTGCACGTACCCTGGCCCTCTGCATTGTATGGCGTGCGTGCTTATTTGCCCATTGAGCATGGCCATGGATGCACCGCGCTGGCTGCAGGGTGGGGCGGGACACTGTCTACGTGGGCGGTTGAGGAGGGGTGCAAGAAGCTGTGGGCGGTGCGCGCACACGAGGAGCGCTGCACGGGCGTAACATGGCACCCAAGCCCATTGTCACTTCCTGGTAGGCTATGTCATATCCAGATCCAGCATTCAATCTGACAGCCAGCAGATGGCTGCAGCAAACAAAGTCTCATCAGTGTTAGGTTGCAGCCAGCCAAGTGCACATGATGCAGAGCAGGTTTCACCCCGAGAGTGCATTGTCTCCTGGTGCAGACCCTTGAGCCAAGCCTTGAGCATGAAGGGTGTTTTAAAAAGTAGCAATGTGGAAAAGTAGCAGGTGCTCCGACCTCGCACTGCCCCGCCCTGCGCCCCACAGGGGACGGCTCGGGGTCGGACTCTGTGTGTCTAGCCACGGCATCTGCGGATAACACAGCACGGCTTTTCTCTTCGTCGGGGAAGACACTGCGGAAGCTGGAGGGGCACACAGACCGTCTTGCTCGGTTGGCATTCCACCCCATGGGGCAGCACCTGGTGCGCGAAGGATGTGGTTTGCTGGGGGGTGTGAATGGGTACTGCGGCAGCTGTGGGAGGGCATGTATGTTGGTCATCATATCCATTGCTTGCCTGCATGCACGCGTGGTTATGCTGGTGCACACATGTGGCCATGGCAACGTGCAGCACCGCCCGTACGTTCATCAAACTGAACAGTGGTCGCATGTGTATTTCACTCATGTTCTCGACTGCTGATCTCTCCCCCCTCTCTCCCTCCCTCTCTCCCCTCCCTTCCCCTTCCCTCGCTCCCTCCCTCCTCCTCTCCCTCCCTCCTTAGGCCACTGCCAGCTTCGACACAACATGGCGGCTGTGGGATGTGGAGACTGGCAGCTGCCTGGTGGAACAGGAGGGCCACAGCCGTGGCGTGTATGCCGTGGGCTTCCACCCCGACGGTTCTCTGGTGGCATCAGCAGGCCTGGATGCGATAGGTGCGGGCTGCTGGGTGATGCAGGCAGCTGAGGCAGGGTAGATTTGAGCGAGGTGTAGTAGCTTGTGGTGGGATGCCATGGACATGGACAACCAGGCCAACAGCTCTGCCTGTTTACGTCTATTGTGCATGAAGACCCATGTGCATTTATGTTGCCGGTGATGTGCGCATGCATGATCCAGATGCAGGCTGCCTTCTCCACTCCCTGCTTTTCAGGCCGTGTGTGGGATGTGCGCACGGGCCGCTCCATCCATGTGCTGGAAGGCCACATCAAGCAGATTCTGTGCCTCGACTTTTCGCCTAACGGCCATCACATTGTTACTGGCTCGGACGACCACACGGCAAAGGTGGGCAGGGTTGCAGTACTCAGCCGCGTGTGAGCAGCATGTGAGAGCATGTTGCATGGGACCAGGTCTGCATGGTCATATGACGCTAAGCACCCTCACCGCTCATGGCTGATGCAGCGGTGGGTACACGCAGGGGGCCTGCCGTCTACGTGTATCACTGCCCATACAAGCCGCCTTGCTGAGCAGACATTGCTGCTTAGCGGTTCCCTTCTCATGCGCTGCCTTACAACATTCACAGGTGTGGGACCTGCGCTCGCGCAAATGCCTCTACACGATCCCCGGCCACCGCTCTCTCGTGTCGAGCTGCCGGTACGAGCGCGCCAGTGGCGGCGCATACATCATCACCGGTGGATATGACTGCCTCCTCAAGGTGCGCTGGCCTGCTGTCTGCTACTGATACAGCTGTAGTCTAACATTGAAGCTGTCTACCGCTGCCGTTGTTTGCTGAGGCTGTTGCAAGGGGTGGGGGTGGGAATGGAAGGAAGCTGGGCAGGGTAGTGGGCAGACCTGCGCTGAGCCACAGGAGCCATGCTCACATCAATCAGTTGCCATGTGTCAGCTTGCATCTGACAAGTGACTTAAGCAGCCTGCATTCTCTCCATAGACAGATTGGCACCCGTGCTTGCACATACAACTGGCAAGCCCGCCTGCCACCCAGAAACATGGCATGCCAAACACAGCTGCGTTTTGGCTGCTGTGTCACCAACCAAGCATGTACCTAACCAACCAAACAACCGACATTAACCAACCAAACAATCACCCAATTGCAGCTGTGGTCGGGCCGCGACTTTGCGCTGCTCAAGACGCTGGCGGGGCATGAGGGCAAGGTGATGTGCGTGGATGCCTCCCCCGTGCGCGGCGCCGAGCGGCTAGCCAGCGTCGCGTATGACCGCTCACTGAAGCTGTGGGCGCCAGAGGAGCTGCCAGGGATGCCAGAGGGGCGAGAGCGGAGTTCAGGGCTGATGGACACGGATGGATATGGGACCGCGAATGGGGATGAGGATGTGATGCAGGAGTAGGAAGGTCAGTCCAACTGTGGCTGGCTGGGAAGGTGCACCATAAGTGCCATGAGGGGGGA